>JAVJIF010005215.1:0-215221 GCA_038442645.1 Agave tequilana
TAATCATCAGTGTCTCTTTGGCATGTTAGTTTCTTACTCGTAATCGCATATTGTAATGCACAAACACTAGTTTAGTAACTTTTTCATTGCCAATCGATTGCACAATTTTTGTATGAATCAGTGACCACGTGTTCCAATTTCTTTCACAACCCGATGAACATGTTTGGCTTAAAACTTTGATGGTAATTTTCTGCAGATTGAGAGCTTCTTGTCATAGTTAATCCACCAATCAGCTGGAAGAGATTGTTGCACTGCTCTTCTAGTCAGTGAGCTTTCAAATTCTCCAACTCCATCCATAAATATTTTATCTGTAAGAATTCAAATCATAAGTGTTAATATTTGCATAACATTATATTAATGAAATAAATAAATTGTTATTACTTCATTAATAGCTCTTGCTTGTTTATTCAAATCCGGCTCCAATCTTTAATGACCTCCTTTACTCCATTTCTCACTTCTGAGTGTGTAGAAAAGTTTTTTTTGAATATTGTAGTGCTGGATTTAAAAAATATGCTGCAATAAAGTAAACACACAATTATTATGATATGACAGTTTCAATTTCTAGTCAACAAATATGATTTCTAGGCAAATAAATTATCAGCGGCATGCAAGGTTCTATGTAATTGTCCCTCCCATTTTTTATCAATGACATCTCAGTACTTCTTTTAATTCTTATTTGATTCTTTTATACCAATTTTGCTTTATCCATAGCTTCATAGATAACAGATAATGTAGATTTTTTGTCCTGGTGTACTATCTTCAAGACTCTAACAAGAGGATCCATAATGTTTTGGACTTCTCTTACCTTCTTTCAAAACCGGTTAGTCAGAATGAGATTAGAAATCTTATCTCTCACACTTCTTCTACTCCTTGTTGAATTCATGACATTCGGTTGTTGTGCACATTCTTTTTAAATCTTGTTCATAGCGAATAAGGCTTTCAATAGAATAAACTCGGTGGCAAATCGTGTTATACTTGGTCTCAACAAATCTCTATCTCTGGTAAATTGCTTCATTAAATTCACCACTTTGAGGCTATTGTAAATGAATGATGTAATCATCTTAGCATCATCTAATATCTCCTTCACTGATTTCATCGAGCCAATATCTTCAAGCATCAAATCAATGTAACGTGTTGCATGGGGAGACGAAAACAAATGTTTCTTCTCTATCAACAAGTGACCAACTGCTTTAAAACGCCTCATTGTCTGTTACAATCTGCACGATATTTTCTTCACCAACTTCATAATAATTTTGTCCATTAGAGAAAATATATAATCAGTTGTCTTCGAGATTTTAGTAGTACCAATAGAAATATGGTAGATCATGCTTCTATCACAATAAATCATGAAATTAATAATAGGCTTTCTATTTCTGAAACTCCAGCCATCACACATGATCGTGCAATCATACTGTAGCAATTTTGTTTTTATTGAAGCAATATATACTTTAATTTCTTTCAATTCTCCTCCAAACAACGATTGCCAATCTGGTATCCTGTAGGGCCTTTTACACCTGGGCCTGCCTCCGCAAAAGTATTAATCATGGCATGGTAGTAAGGACCGCTATCAGCTGTATTGAATGGTATTGCATTGTAGTGGAAGAATTTTGCCATGATTTTTTCAACTTTTTTAACATCCTCAATTGAGAACATGCTTTTGATTGATTTCTGTTTCTTGGGAACATGCAAGAATTAATACCACGAGGTGGAATTTTAGCTTCTCTAGTAGTAAAA
This sequence comes from Agave tequilana, assembly GCA_038442645.1. NCBI lineage: Eukaryota > Viridiplantae > Streptophyta > Magnoliopsida > Asparagales > Asparagaceae > Agave > Agave tequilana. Next base: position 1,735 of record JAVJIF010005215.1, read on the forward strand.
CTCTGACGCAATTCACATGGTCCTAAAGGCTGCAAATTCTGCCACCAACATCTCTTGTATGATCTTCTGCAGTTCTCCAAGCCATTTCACGGCTTCCTTTATAGCTTGCTCTAATTGTCTTCTTTCAACTTTCTTCCAAACCATAACTTCTTCAATTTCATTTTCATAATCTTCATCGGTCACATCTAAAAATCTTTCTCAATTAAAGATTTCATAAGCTGCTCTTTTTTTAGATTTTATGGTTGCTCTTTTTGCTACTTTTGAAAAGATGTTTGAGACACTTCTCTTTGTACTCACAAGCATCCTTTTACCTGGCCGGATACATGTGCTATGTGTTGCTTCAATCTTGTGATTCCACCATGTACTTGTTTCTCACAATAATTACACTTCACAAGTTTTCTACTTCCACCAATAAGGGTATCATGTTCCCATCCAATATTGCGCTGCTTTGGAGGCATACTAAAATATTAAAAATTTTCTGTTAATTTACATTAAATTAAAAGATTAACATTAAAAGATTAAATTTACACTAATTAAATGTATAGTAAATTAAAACATTTATAATGAATTAACATTAGATTAAATTACCTAGATTAAATTAAGTAGATTAAATTAACTATATTAAATTTAGACTAATATTAGCTATATGTTAATTAGATTAATACAGCTTTATGTTAAATTAACTAGATTAATATTAGCTATATATATATATTAAATTATCTAGATTAAATTAAAAAGATTAAATTTTGACTAATATTAACAAAATTAACTTCATTAAATTACCAAAATTAAATTAACAAAGTGGGAAGAGAGAATGGGTGAGAGAGGAAGGGAGAGGGAAAGAGCCAGAGAGAGCCTGGGAGGTGGAGAGGGAGAGAGATCGGGTGAGGAGAGGGAGAGAGAAACAGAGGGAGGGTGAGGGAAAAAGACAGAGAGAGCTTGGGAGATGGAGTGGGGAGAGAAAGAGAGCGGGTGGAGAGGGATGGGGAGAGAGAAACAGAGGGAGGGAGAGGGAAGAGACAGAGAGATGGAGGGAGAGAGAGAGAGCGGGTGAGAGAGGCAGGGGGAAGAGAGATACAGGCGATGGAGAGGGAGAGGATGGAGAGGGAGAGGGAGAGAGAAGGACCTAGAGCGACGAGCTAGAGCAGCTATCGGGCGCGCTGGCGGAGCTGGAGTGGCGATCCGGCGGGCGGCGGGTTCGACCGAGATCTGAGGTAAGGTTTTTTCTTTTCCTTTATATCCATTGTGTCACGGGTTCACAATAGACGGTGACTGACTCGGCGAGATAATCGAGTCGACTCGGTTGACTCGACCGAGTCGACTCTGATTCTCTACTGAATCGGTCAACTAGTAGTGAATTGAGTGACTGGCGGCTCGATTTCGTATCGGAGCAAGCCGAGTCGGATACGACCCGGCTGAGTATTTGAACCTTGCTTTGCCCACACTGCAGACCGCACGGATTTCTCCCCCTTCATCGCAACAGAAATGAGAAAAACGACTGAGATTTGAGAACCAGATGATCAGAAGAAGGCAGAAGAAGAAGAGACAGAGATTTGGGAAAATGCCCAAGGCCTCAGAGCTTTGCTTTTTTAAACCCTAGGGGAATGACCAGTCGCTCGATCAGGACCCTACACGTATTACGATGGAGCAGATCAAGACCGTCTCTTTAGATACGTAGTACTCATCTCGAGCGCCGTGCCCCACAAAAGTGACGGTAACTTGATCAACGCTGCAGCGGATGGGATGCTCATTTAAGGCTCTGCTAGCCTGTAGAGCCACGCACGCCACTAAAAGACAAGAGCTGAGCGACAACGATTGACTCGAATTCAGGTCCAGGGTTCCCTTCTCTATCTGCTTCTCTCCCTCTCAGAGTTCCCGGGAACCCCATAACTCCCGAAAGGTTCCCGACCCCCTCCAAAGAGGGAGCAGAGGGGCCATCTGTAGTGATCAGTTTCCGACCCTCTCAAGATTATGCCACATGTCTTTCCAGCATCAAATAGGCGCGGAACATGTGGCCGCTTCCAGACTCTCTGACGGAAGTCCTCATTCAATTCAAACTCTGAGCGGTTCAGGTGGTTAGAAGGAAAAGATAAATATAGTTGTGAGAATCCCTATCTCTAAACCAAATCTCCATTTGAATTCGGCAGTTATAGTTCGGGAACAGATCAACCACATCAATAACTAGATGCAGACTACCAGATAAAGATGAACTCTCACCAAGCCAATTCAAACCTGGATGTTCAACGCTAACCGCCTCTGAGATAAGCGGTTAAGTGCTTAAACAGAGCGGGACTCTGCATTCTTATCTAACAGACACTACTTGTATAAATATGAGATCCCTTCCAACGAGGAAAGATGACGATCATTTGAGCACATAAACTCTAGCACACTAGAGAAACACCATTGTAGTCATCAGATTATAGTGAAACCTCTTCCCCTTGGATTTTCTCTTTAAGGTTTTTTCACTTAATTCTCTGTGTGCGGTGGATTATCTGTGATTTGCTTTTCCCATCTCTACAAATTTGGTGCATGGATTTCTCTAGGAATTACAGACAGCAAAAGTAGACCCCCTACTTTTGGATCTTGTTCTCCTTGTTGACATGATGCATGGACCAAAGGCCCCAAACCAAAAGAATGCACCGAATACTTCATGTGCAGGGTTTTCTTTTGTCGGGATGAACTGTGCAGGGGGAGCGATATGGTCGGGGTGTAGGTGATGCAAGAGTAACATAGTGAGAGGGGTTTGAGAGATATTAGGGGTGATCCTTGTGGTGGTGGTCAATAAAGTTCATGAGGAAAGAGTTGGAGAGATAGAGATAGGGAGAGGCGTAGCTGCGAAGAGGAGAGGGGGAGATGAGGTCTAATCTTTGGTTCTCTAGATATCTCTCCTTTTCACTTCTCTCAATTAAGAGCTTCATGTGATCAACCCTTCGAAAAAGATCTTGCTCTCCTAATTCAGTTCTGCAAAACCAACATGGAACTCAAACCAAAATATAACAGTATTGAGGTTTCACCACAACCAATTATTGCTAAAAAAGTTGAATTATTTATCCGACTATATTGGTTCTGTTTCTTGGTTTTGACCGAATAGTGCTTACCTGTCTCTAGTGGAAATCACTACTTAGACATGTAGATGCATCAATACTTAAATGTTTGAGAGAGAGATAGCTACTTCCAAAAGAATTTGGATGCAAATCCTTCCCAAGATTGGAATTTATAATGAGGCTTTCATTTTGACAATATACTATGTTAAGATTTTTACACATTCAGTGTTCCCAACAAAAAAAATAAATGATTTAAGATTTTTTTTTTTTGGCCTATGCATCAAGACAAAGCTGACAACTGAGAGTAGCAAGCTGCTTTGATCTTTAGTTTTGGGCATGTATCATGAGCTAATGCTTCAAAACTCTTGCACACCAATTTTTGTTGTCAAATAACCATTCTAGATTGTAAAATTAAGCAACTTGCTCCTTTCAATTGTTCATTTTGTGCTACTTGATGTATGGGTAAAAACATTACTCATTTGATTTCTGGTCTTTTATTGGATTCTTCTCCAATTCGCTGTGGGTTAAAGAAACTAACATAGGCTTTTAGTGATTGTTCTCTCGGACAAATGTAGAAGAATTGAGAATGTTGAAATAGATGAGTAGAAATATGAAACGAGTTGCATCCATAGGAAGTTATACTGAGGATAAGATAGAGAGAACAAGTAAGATGGTTTTCACATATGCCAATAAGTGAGTCAGGAAAAGTGATAAGATTATAGTTAATGGGGCAATGAGGACTAGAGGAAGGTCTAATGAATTTGGATGGAGGCAATTAAGAAAAATATGAGAATGCTTAATGTAATTGACGATAGCCCTTAACCAAGGTGAATGGAGGAAAAGGATTTCTTGTTGTTGTACTTGATTTCTAGTTTTTAAGCACTTCAAATAATGTAGATCAATCTTAATAGAGTGGATCATCAAAATCTTATCATCTAACTCCAACAAAAAGGATTTGCTTCCAGTTTCAGAAGAAGAGTTCTTTCACACACACACACACACACACACACACACCCCGCTTGTAAGTACAGGCGCGTACATGTTTTCGTGAAGGCAAGGGACAATTGCCCCAGCTTGCCCCCACCCTTCTTAGTTGTGTCAACAAAGTGGCAGGAGTAAACAGGATGAAGGGTGAGAATACAACATATCTCTCACTGTGGGAATCATATTCGCATGATAGTTAAAAAGTAGCAAGCTGCTTAGATCTTTAGTTTTGTGCATACAAATTGATTTTTCCCTCTATGCATCAAGTACCTGTAAAACTCATAGTTGAAGGTAGCAAGCTACTTATATCTTTAGTTTGGGTGACCTAAATTGATAATCCAAATCTTGGATCATGCTCTAAATCCTTCAAAACTATTGCACACAGTTTTGTTGTCAAATATTTATTCTAGAGTGGAAAATTAAACAACTTGCTGTTTTCTACTGTTCATTTGGTGCTTACTTGATGCATAGACAGAAAGGCATTAAATCATTTGATTTCTAGTTTTTAATTGGGTTCTTCTTCGATTTTTGTTGCGGGTTGAGGAAGCTAATTTAGGCTTTTAATTGAATTCTTTTCTGAGATGAGTGTCGCAGAAATGAAAATCCTTAGATGGATGAGTGGAATTAAGAAATGAATCCATTCATAGGAAGTTAGAAGTTTCTTCTATTAAGGGTCAAATGAGAGAATCGGTTGATATGGTTTTGACATGAGCAATGCCGGCCATTAAGTGCACAAATTAGGAAAACTAATAGGATCATAGTTGACGAGCAATGCGGACTAGAGGGAGACCTAAAGGAACTTGGATGGAGGCAATTAAGAGTGATATGATAATGCTTCATCATTCATGTAACTGTGGAGATGGCCGTTAACACAAGCTGAATGGAAGTAAATGATTCATGTAGTTGACTCTAAAAATTTAGGATAAAAGCTTTGTTATTGTTGTCTTATTTTTTTTTTAATATTTTAAACACTTTAAATGATGGAGATCAATTTTAATGGAGTGGATGGTCAAAGTCTTACCATCGAGTTCCAACCAAAGGATTTGCTTTCAGATTCTTCCAAACGAAGGCAAGTCTCCTTCTCACGCACACTTTTTTGTACATGTATTGGCATACACATGCCCATATTTTCGTGAAGGTACGGGACAATCGCCCTGGCTTGATCCTGCCCCTTTTAGTTGGTGGCAGTGAACAGGATGGAGGTGGGGGGAATGCAACTTACCTCTCACTAGGGAACATTCCCACATCTTGTGGGAATGTAATGCCAACTATTTCCAGAAATGTCGAGTTGTGTTTATGCCAAACTCTGGAATTTGCATGGTAATAACAACTTCCCAAGCAGATTCCTGCATGTTAAACACAGCCTTGGTGTTCTAGTTCTTGTGTTTACAACCCTCTGCTGATTTTTCTTCTTACTTTATTCCAAATTGCAGGGCGGTGCATTTCTTATCGTGATTAGTTGTCTTTGTGAAGTTGGTCTCCTGGAATCATTAACACAACTTATGTTTATTTGTTGTTACTTGTGCAGGACTTGCAAAGCCGTCTCCTGTCATTGAAACATTTAATTCAGATGACTGGTTGCACACACATATAAAACTTGATGGCGTAGTTACTCTGGTAGACTGTAAGCATGCTATGCAACATCTGAATGAAGTGAAGCCTAGGTGGGTGGTAAATGAGGCAGTAGAACAAATTGCATATGCAGATCGTATCATATTAAACAAGGCAAGCATAGAGATACTACATATAGTTAGCTAATTATTGTCATCTTCTTTTTGTTGGTATGACCAGTGAATTAATTATTTTATATTGAAGCCTTTATTATGTTGAATATAAAGCCAATTTAAATTAACTGATAAGCTCCTGTTTTTCATCTTTCTTTTATTGGCAGATAGATTTGGTAAGTGAGACTGAATTGGAGGCACTAACTAAGAGGATTAAGGTAGAAATTTATTCATAGATGCTAGTGTAATGCACTGTACGATGACAAAATGCTATATCAAGATTTTTTAAATGTATATATATGTATATATATATATATATATATATATATATATATATATATATATATATATATATATATATATATATATATATATATATATATTGTCTTGCAGCATATAAATGGGATGGCACAAATACAACAGGCCAAATTTGGGGTTGCTGACATGGATTTTGTGTTGGGAGTGGGTGGATATGATTTAGACAGGTCAGACCTACTCAGTTGAATCTGACGCTAATTAATTGAAAATTTCTTTTAGCATTTCTAGTATTTAAAGGTTGGAATTGGTTTATTTATTATATGTTTGGTTTTTCTAAAGCACTGATGCACTCATGATTTGCAGGATTGAGTCCGAAGTTGTGGGGGATACAGACCATTGCACAGATGGGCATGGTGGGCATGGTATATTATATGTTCTTTGAAATTATTCTTTTGTGGATTTAAGATCCCATAACATCCTAAAAATTGAAAAAGTAAATGAATTGTTGAGTTAAAATTTTGAAATATAAAACTAACTGATGATAAAGAAAGCACCTTCTGGCTGTTTTGTCTGTGAGAATACTCATACTCCACCCTTTATTGCAAGTCGTCAAATATAATTCTAGGCCATGTTTCTGGGAATAACCTAAGTTCCAGTATTTAGGACGAATAACAAATTGATAAGACAATTATGCAGAAAATATTATTTTCTGAGGATACTATTTACTGGATTATCACTATTCTTCTTGTACACAAATAATAATTCTCGGTCAATAAGACAACATCTTGACTTGATTTACTGTTGCTTTCTTTCCCTATTTTGCTGTAGTGTTGCTTTCTAATTAATTATCTTTATATTAATGCAGTACCCTTTGAGGATGATATAGAACAGAAAGGGGAAGTAGATAGAGATGGAAAAGAAATTAGGGTTTGAAGAGATAAAGATTAATTTTGGCTTTACCACGAAGGAGATCTCTCTCCCACTCAACATCAAAATGCAGAGATTCAACACAAAGCAAATATTTACAATGCAAGTTTAAATTTTCAAATCAACTGAACTTCTAAACAACTGCAGCATTTGACCTTTTATAGGCCTATACAACTAGAAGTCTTTCGTCATACCTGATATGGGACTAAAACAGAGGAGAAAAATGAGCCAAGTCATGCCAAAAATAAAGAGAAAAATAGCCTAAATAAGTAAAGAGCCTAGTGATTTCCATCAATTCTCCCCGGCTTCGAAAAATAGGCCACTGGATAAGGGCAACGTCATGGATGATGAATCGAGCGGAGAAGGACTGCACAAACTCTTCAGTAGTGGTTCTCCTTAGCAGTGGTGGCTACAATGGATGAACTGGAAACAGCTAAGGCCCCGTGGAAGTGTGATAACGAGTCAGGTCCACGCCGCTGAACACCAGACTTATCACAAGATCACGGGGAATATCGAGCTCGTAGGCTCTGGAATCAAAGCACTTCAAAACCTTATATGAACCATTGCGTCGTGTATGAAGCCTTTTTAAAGTTCTTAGTGGAAATCTCTCTGGGTGCATTCTAATCAGTACCTTGTCACGTATTGCGAGTTCCTGTAATCGCTTGTGAGACTATGCAACAGGATGATAGTTATAATTGCTGATAGTTATATTGCTGATTGTCATTTATCTTGTTTTATGATCATGTAACTCATGCAAATGTGGTGCAGGTGGCTAAACTGTGACAATGAGTGGAATACCTAGGGAAGAGGGAGAAGGCTGAGGGAATTCCTAGTCCTGGGAGTAGACCCATCAATAGGAGACTCAGGCAAAGAGTAGGATCTAGTCATTAGGTAACATGGTGCCTTGTTGTCCTTGTCGGTGATTGTTCCGTCTCTGTTATTTCTCACATTTGACTTGGGCTTTGTAGGTTTCAACACTATCTTTTTTCTTTTGAAATTAAATTCACAAGTGTTACACCTACCCAGATTGGTCACATTCAAGTCATACAACTAAGGCCTACCCAACAAAATGTGTATAGCGTCTATGCCTGAAACATCATACTAAATACGATCCTCATAGCTAGACATGTGGATAGGGACCTGACAACACTGGGTAATAGATTGAGCGGTCTTATTAATCCAATTCACTTTGTATAGGTGGAGATGTGATTCAGCCTTGAGACCATCTTCTTATTAATCCAATTCACTTTGTATAGGTGGAGATGTGATTCAGCCTTGAGACCATCTTCTTAAGAGCTGTCTTGGCAATGATGTTCGCATAACTACCCCTATCTGTCATCAATTTATAATTCTTCTCATGTGTAACATAGGTGTGAAACACACTAGATCTACGCCAATCTTCATGTCTAACGGTTGTGTGTGAACACCTAACGACACCCAATTGAATGCTAGAAACCCTAACATCATTTTCAGAATCAGTTGCGCTACCAGTTGGTTTACAAACTCCTGTCTCGAGCTCATCATCATCAGCTTCCTTAACTAGAAAATTCCTAGAGGGACATTGTGCAACAACGTGACCATAGCCTTGACACTAAAACATTGACTATCCTTGGCGCTTCTAAAACATTCACCTATCATAGACTTGCCCTTAGGGTCTCTAGTGGCACGAGTGTTTGGATTAGGTTGCTCCCTGGCTTTAGGAATGACCCTAAGCTCTGAAGAAAATCTGAGGGAGGTTTCTATGTCTTGAACTGACTGGCTCGCTGTTCAAGGGTCTCTATCTTGTGAGAGTGGATGAACATTGCTCACTGTATGTCTGACCTCAACCCAAAATGATATCTAGATATAGCTTGGTAGGATCCTTTTTGCACCTCACAATGTAGGTTTAGGATGTCAAATTTGATAGTGTAGTCCTAAACTGACCTGATACTATGGCGAAGGCTATACAGTTTATCTTAGAGGCGATGCTTATAAGAATCGGGAAGGTATTTGTCTTTAAGTTTCTGGTCATTTCCTCCCAAGACTCTATGGAAGTCTCATGCCTCATGCACTCTCTATCGAGGTTCAATAAATCCTAGCTGACCCAGTAAGTCTCATCCTAGCAAATCGAACACTACTTTCCTCTATGAACTTATACCAATCATAGTAGTAATACAAGTCTGCCATTCAATCACTAAAAATTTGTGGGTCAAGGATATCGTCAAATATGGGAGTATCTATTTTAATCACATGGATTATGTAATATTCATTAATCCTAGGTCTGCTAGTATTCTCATCCCTTCTCCTATCGTTGCGGTTCTCTCTACAGGTTTCGCGGTTCTCTAAAGTCTCCTCTTTAGACTTTCCAACCCGTATACTCTAAGTTTTAGGTTCTGAAGCTCCTTAAGAATTGTCTAGTTTGGCCTCCATTTCTAGATGACCAGGAAAATAAGTTCTACCATTGTGAAGGAGCATGCACTATCTAATATATAAATACTGTGCACGTAATCACACGGATACAAAACAATCCCCATAAGTGTGACTAAATGCGTGCACTATATGATCAAACAGAAAAATTTCCTAAGTATCACAAAAGTGAGAGGCTTCTAAAATGACGATGCAAAAATGATTTCTAAAAGTGAATATGCAAACAGGCAGCAATATAGGCAAATAGCAGCAACAACAACTAACAATAATCACAGATACATGAGATATGCAAAGTATCACAAAAGTGAGAGGTGAATTTAGAATATATCTAAAAGTGCTTGAAAAAACACTAAAGTTGTGTAGAGGCTAGATCTGTTGCCCAAAAGCTGCGAAATTCTTTCAGTATTTTCGGGACTTAAGCTACGAATCTAATGCCTCAGATGGAACTCGAATCGGACTCCGAACGAGCCTAAAACGGGTTTCGAATCAAAACAGTGTTTGCTGCAGGAACTGTGCGGCTCAGTCAGAGCCGATGACATCAGCAAGGCTCAGGTGGCATCAGCGGTGACTCAGCGGCTCGGGGTCAGCTCGGTTGGCTCCGCGACTCGGGTCGGCTCAGTCGAGCCGATGTCGTTCGCTTTGAGCTGATGACGTCAGCTCGGTCAGGTCTGACTGCAAGCGGGTCGGGTTGCTTCACGAGTCATGTCAGATCGCCGTTAATGGGACCGATTGACTGCGGGTTTGACAACTTAAACCCAACATCAAAACCGAGTGAATTCGGGTCGGATCTGAAGATCCAAATCAGACCCAACTTTAGAAACCCGAAACCCACTTCCTGTCTCCTTCCTTGATCGAGCGCAGTTAGGGTTTACCCTTGTCGGTGGCGACAGTGGAAGGCGGAAGAATGTGACAACGACGAGCCACAACGGCGAGGTCAGAGTGATCTCGGCGGTGAGGCAATGATCTCGGCGGAGAGACAGTGATTTGGAGATCCTTTTGGCGGTGGGGAGGGTAGACAGAGGTGGCGGCAGTACTGCGTTGATCATGGTGGCCCGACGAGGTCAGCAGGGTGTCAGACGACGGAGATGACGATGACGAGGCGGTTGAAGGCGAGCGATGGCGTGGGAGGAGGTGGAGAAGAAGAAAGGTGAAGGGGCGGCGGTGAGGCAGCGGTGGTGAGGCAGTGACGGAGTTGCAGACGTGGTGGGATCTCCGGCGAGGTGGAACGGCGAAGACGGCGAGTCCGGATTTGCTTGCAGTGGATGGTAGGAAGACAATGAACAATAGATCGTTGGATTTTCGTTCGATATTTTTTGTTTTTATTTTTAAAATTTTTATTTTTTCTTTTTTTGAAACTAGAGAAGAGAAGAGAAGAAGGGGAATAGATCTAGGGTTTGTGGAACTAGGGTTTTGAATTTTTTTTGAGGTGGAGGCTAGGGTTTTGTGGAGGAAGAAAAAAGGCAGGATTTAGCTCTGATACCAAACTGATGAAAACGAAAAAAGGAAGAAGATAGAGATGGAAAGAAATTAGGGTTTAGAAAGATAAAGATTAATTTTGGCATCACCACCAAGGAGATCTCTCTTCCACTTAGCACATCACCATGCAGAGATTCAACACAAAAAATTTTGCAATGCAAGTTTAAATTTTTAAATCAACCGAACTCCTAAACAAATACAACACTTGGCCTTTTATAGGCCCATACAATTAGAAGTCTTTCGTTATATCTGATATGAGACTAAAACAAAGGAGGAAAAAAGCCTTACCTAAAATAAAGAGGAAAATAGCCTAAACTAATAAATAGCCTAGTGATTCCCATCAGAGTATGTCTTTACTTCATGATTTTTTGCATGCATAAAACGTGTGCACTACATTTTTTTTCTTTATTTTTCTCCGATAATGACTGGAATGTTCTCCGTTGGAGGCCTAACTTCATTTACATCCCATTGTTTTTTTCAAAGGCCAATTAGTCTATTTCGGGAGAGAAAAGTTCAGTTGTAGTCACTCAATCTCCAGGAAAGTTAAATAAAGGGGCATGGATTAACTGCCATGCTCCCTTAGTAGTGATTTCCGACTTAACACCCAAGCCAACTTTTCATGTTGTCATTCATCTTGTACTGCCCTTACCATACTAAAGTGCCGACTCCTTGGAATTTCCCCCTTCCTATCTTCTACTTTCTGCCTTTGGTGCCGGTGGTGCCTTTCATCCTAACAACATCTTACATAGGATTATTTGGATCATAATGATAATCTTATTATTATTATTGTTGTTGTTGTTGTTTGTGGGAATCAGGTGCTTCTTTGTGCCCCTAGCACTACTTGAGCTTTGGTCTTCTCTCAGCCATTCCTCGTCTTTATCATTGTTGTTGTTGTTACTGGAGAAGCAGGTGCACATTTGTGCCCCTTGCTCTAGTTGAGCTCTGGTCTCCTCTTAGCCATTCCTCCTCTTTATCATTGTAGCAAGCTCCACACCATCATAAAATACTTCTTACTCGGGGCAAAATTTTATGTTGATCATTCATGACTTGGGAAGTAATTGGATACAACAAATAATCCTATCTGGCTTAAATTTATATCGGTATTTTAACAAATATAAATACCAGCGCTAAGCAATTCGACATATATCCAAAAGAAACAAGTAAATGTATCATTATATGTGCATTGAAGTCTATTTAATGTTACACTAAGCAACAAAATGAGTCATAACAAAATTTTGTATTATTTTTAATAAGGGATCAGTACGGAATTCAATCAGGTTGCTCGTTAGCAAAACAAGATTTTGTATATTTTGTAACCTTTCTCATTGCAGCACAAGATTTTCTTTTGAATCATTAAGTAGTATCTAGTTATTATCTGTATTCAATCTGAATCCAAATTATCTTGATCAAATATAAATATTGTGTTCAATGTCCAAAGAAAATCTATGTTCATATTTGTGTCTTTTACCAGAAATCATATACAAATACAGTACTTATATATACTCTATTAATACGTCTATTCACAATGCTTCACAGGGATGTTACAACCCTTGGTGTATTTTGATTGTAAACTGTTTTATAATAAAAGAGTTTTTTTTTAATGTTTTAGCATTTTGAGTTTTCTTTACTAATGAGCAAGGTTCTAAAAGGCAGATGTCAGGTTCATGGCAGCCAGGGAGATCCCACATCACATAGTGGATGTCATGCAACATTTTGGGACATTAAGTATAAATAATGGGCACCATTGTGGATGAAAAATGTGTTAAAATATAAATACCTTAGCCCTCACCAAAATTTATGAGTTTTCGTCCAATGGCAGGGAATTTAATTTGGTATCAGAGCAACTTATGTTCAAATCTCACCGAGCGCGCATTTAAAAAGCGAATTTAAAACAAAAAAAATACCGCTACCGCCAAAAACTCAGGTTTCGGCTCATAAAAAGGGCCTGGACCTGCGGGGGTGTATTAAAATATAAATACCTCAACCCTCATTAAAACTTCGGAGTTTTAGTGCAGTTGGAGGGACTTTAATAATATACATGCAAATATTGAAAAATTTAACATAAGAAAAATTCTACTCACAGCCACCCCTTTTACTAACTACACCTGCCATTCTTTTTTCACCCACTCATCAATTTCAAGTTATCATAATTTGCTTTATACACCCCTAAAACTTCCCAAAATATGCTTCGAAGCAAATTCCCTCTATCTTCTTCTCTTCGAAGCAAAACCCCCAGCCCCGAATCCATTGCCTCAGAAAGCGTCCTCTTGGCCCGCTTGTAGGTCCGTCCTCAGCATGCACAGAGCCCGAGCGTTACCGCTGATGTCCTTCTTGTGCTTCCGCTTGAAGTCTGCTTCAAAATTGTTGACCATTCGGTTGTCAAAATCCTCACCGCCGAGGTGCGTGTCACCGGCGGTGGCCTTCACTTCGAAAATCTGAAACTCTGTTTCTAAAGTTCTGTCACTCTTAGTTTACATTGCTTTGTATGGGTAAGGTCTGCAGAAATTCTCAATAGGTAGTAATCTTTTCTTGGCTCTGTAAATCTTGTACTATTTTCTATTTGTTTTGATCTTTGTAGTTCTCAATAGGTAATTGACAATCATGGGTAACTTGTTCAATCAGTAAGTTAGGATATGATTTCCCCTTATATTCACATTAAAACGGTCCTCAAAACCAAAGAATTGCAGATTTATTCAGAATATAGTTCTTTGGAAGAAGTAATGCGATGGGCTTAGACCTTATATCGTATACTCAGGTTAGAGGGGATAAGCTTTTCTAAATCCTTTGATCGAGGAACCTCAGGAAGAAAATATTGAGAAAATAAAAATGCAGTGAATTTATCTTAAGAAAATAAATTAATAATATAAATTCAGCAACATCTTTGCATTTATTTCTTTCAGTGATAAATCTCTAGTTCTCATTGACTTAATGGCTAGCAAATTTGACTGCAATTAAAGTACCAGAGGGTATTATAGATTTTTCATCTACGTGAAATTTAATTCAAAAAATCATTTTAGGGGTGGGTGTAGACACTAAAGAGGGCGGGTGTGCCATAACATTGTCTAATAAAAGTTATCAAACCTAAATCTTAACATGCTAAAGGAAGTATATTCATGCTATGCAGCCAATAAAAGTACATTAAGGATCCACACCGTGCATTATAACTTAGTAATAAATATAAAGAATAAACAAACACATGAATAAACAATTAACCAACATGTCGAGGATATATCGGGCAATGTGCCAGATCAAACCTGACATGTGGAGACATTGATGAAAACTATATCTACCTTCATGATGACATGCTGATGGACATGTCGGATATGTCTAGGACATTAACCACTAAGCTGTCCGCTAGTGGTCATTATGGTTACTTATGAATGCATGTTGATGAGAATGTCCCGGTGGCAGGGACCTTATTGCTTTTCATGTAGGAGTATGTGCTCGTGAATGTTGGGTACAAATTCCCGCTGAATTGTATTCAATAATCTGATTGAAGGAGAAAATAATTAGAAAAAGATTAGGAAGCAAGGATGTGAGTAGGCCTGTCAACCCCTGGTTTTGATTTTTCACCACCATGCTTGAGAGAAATGAATGTAATTCTAGTACCAAATCTATCATCTTTCCTCTACTTCAGACTCCCTTATTGAAGGAGAATTTGGAGGAATCCAACTCGTCTATTAGTACTAGATGAGGCCTTCTCCTATTCATAGTTCCTTTGTCCAGGAACTTGGCAGTATGTGGGAGAGGATTGATGTCAGGTTAAGGATAACAACTCTAATAGAACTACGCCAAATCTTTTGTGGAGTCCTTGTGCTCCATAGCTGACCTCATTTGTATTGAAGAGGTTTAGATGGTGACAATTAGGATGCTAGGGAGAAATGAGTGATGCATATGAGGGAAGGAAAGGTTAGTATAACTCTCAGTTAGCTTCTCCTCTCTCAGCCTCCCCTCTCCCTTTCTCAACATCTCCGTCAGGCGAGGAGGACTCCTCCCCCTAATTCTCTCTTTCTTTCCTCTACTATTTCTTTTTGGGGTGTGTGTGCTGCCGGAACCCCGCGCGGGGGGGGGGGGGGGATCCGGCCAAAGATCGGCTAGCCAAGGCTCTCCAGATCCGGCTTCTGCCTTCAAATTCGGCCTGCCGTGAGCAGATCCAAACGGAACTCCTTCATGGCGCCAGCGGAGATGCCAGTGTGAAAAGGGAGGCCGAGGATGCTAATGGGGATCTTGACTCACACCAGGGGCTTTTTGATCTTCTCAGAGTTTGAGAGACGTCTTCATTGTTTGAAATTTGAAATCTATTGCTCGTTTAGAGCGAAGATGGGCGGCGATGCTGACCACGTGGAGGCTGACGAGGGTAGTGCAGCACCCAGTAAGGTTATCGCTGCTGACCGAGGGGATCGTGTGGTTCCATGGGAGCGTCTCGACTTAGCTCAGGTCCATGACTCCATAGGACAGGCTGCAAATGTATTGATTGTTGTTATCATGGCGAACTGAAAAGAAGAGCTCTCAGATCCGTGCAAGGGCTTACGAGAGCAAGGTTTTTTTTGCTGAGACAGATCCGGGCAAGGGTCGTTGAAAGTAATTTGAATGAGGTGATTGACCGGAGGTGGACGGATGTTATGTCACAGCTGCGATGGTGGGGATATGCCACGATTTAGGCGTTGGAAAGATCCGGTCACTGGTTGACTAGATCAGTGCTGCAGATACCGTGTCGATGATGGCCAGCTAAGAGTTAGTTGGTTCTCAACTGAGAGAGAGGGGGGAGATGCCACGACTCCAGTGGTGGGGGGATCCGGTCACGGATTGACTGGCTTTGAACTGCAGATATCACGATGGTGCTGACAGGAGATCCGGATAAGAGTTGGACGGGTCGAAGCTGCAGACAACACAAGTGCGGTGGAGGGGATGAAGCCACGACTTTGCTGAGGGCGCTCGGTAGTTTCGTTTTTTTTTTTCTTTTTTTTCTTTTGAAGGATCAAACTGTGTATCAATGTTCTATGCATGTTTGTACCCTTCTTTCTTGGAAATGTTTCATTAAAAGTTCTTATTAATGAAACATCAGGGTTTTTTTACCTCACGGTTTTATCTCAAAAAAAAAGCTTAGTACAGGGAACATGAAATAAACTGTGGAACGGAAACTCCCTAATTTGATATGAAGGGGAGAGAGCAACTTTGTTGTTTGAAACTTATGGTGGCAATCCCTTTGATAGATTGTTGACTAGGTTGTTCTTTACATAGATACCAAGGACTGTTTTGACCTTTTCATTAACACCCCCCCCCCCCCCCCCCCCCTTTTCTTATTATACATGCTTGGTGAGAGAGTTCCACTTTAGGTATAAAAGTTGATAACGTCATAGTGCTTGGCTCTGTAAATTAACTGAAGTTCTGAATATCTGATTGCACATTTTTTTTTCTTGTAGCATTTTAAAAACTATGAGCAATTTGAAGCCTGTTAACATGATATGTGATTTTATTTTGAATTATTTGGTCCTGGTCCTGAGCATAATTTCCAAGGGGACTGTATGTAACTGATGAGGTTGAGGTTCAGGGGTTGATCATTTCTATTCTGTTATGGGCTTGAGTGTGACTTGGTGACCTCCTTCAAAACTCCTGCTATGTTAGCTGCGAGAAGGATCATTTATATATTCGTAGGCAAATGCCATATGTTTGAGGATGTTCCTGATTGAATTTTACTTGCTGTGATTTCCTATACTATTTGTACCATCATCCTGCTAATACATCTTTTGGGTTTTGGCTTTTTGTACTTCTAGATCACCATGAGGGACACCATCATCATCATGTACATGATTCTGCGGTGACAAGTGTCAGCATAGTCTCCGAAGGAACCTTGGATCTGGATGAGGTAACTCGGAAACTTATATGTACATGAGTTTGAGGTGCCTGCATGCACATGTGCTAGAGATAAATGCAGGCAGAGTTTTTCTGGATCTCGCCCAGCTGGCTTGATTGGATCTTGTATTTGTAGCATCCATGCGTGTTTGCTTTTTCTTTCACTGAAATTGATATCCTAAACTTCAGCTTTTTCATTTCGATTTTTGCACTTCCCCACAGGTTAATGATTGGCTCGAAACACTGGTTGATGAAAAAGGGGAGGATTTGTACAGAATGAAGGGCGTTGTATCTGTAAATGATTCTACAGGACGTTATGTTTTTCAGGTCCTCCATCCCTTCTCCACTTCGAGGAAAAATACTAAAAGCATATTTGCCATAGTAATTTAGTACCTTTTTAATATTTCAGTTTATCTTCGTAAAAAGATACTTGTACGACATATCACTGCTCACAAAGTATAGTCTCTGTTGAAATCAAGTTCTTATGATATTTTTCCTTGTTGTAGGGGGTGCATTCCATGTTGGAGGGATGCCCTGCCAAACCCTGGGAGTCTGACGAGAAAAGAATCAACAAGCTTGTATTCATCGGAAGGAACCTGGATGAAGTTGCGTTGAGGAAGGCTTTCAAGGGATGCTTGCTGTGAATACTTAACGTGCAAATTAGACGTGACAACTAAGAACGGAATGCTAGAGAGGCCTGACTCGTTGGTAAAAGGGTGACAGTGAGCTGTGGAGAGTCCCAGATTCAAGTCCCGGCTACGGTCTTTATTTACGAAAAAGAGGGGAAAAAAATATATATATCTAAGAATGCAATTTAGATATCACCACATGCTAATGACAGATGGTGGTAGAATCCGGGTGGCTTTTCTCCTGAGAGTTTTTGAGTGTATTATGTAGTGTTTCAGGGTCCTAAAAGAATGATGATATTCTCGCAGACCCTTGGTAGCTAAATGGGTGGGCTTCCTTAGTGAAAAATGTAAAATATTCGTGCTAGTTGCGTATGTGGATTTGTCGCGAGACTTTTTTATGAGAGTAGTTTCTAACTTGTTCAAGTATATGCTTTATGATCGTACATTTTTAATACTTGTTCGTGCAGTCCTTGAGAGTAAGTGCTTCACTCATGACATGACTGCTTTGATTTGGTTCCCCTACAAAAAAATGTGAGCTATCTAGTTTTATCTGACTTGTATTATTAGAAATTAAATGAGAATTGCTCAGAGTCTGAATTATGGCTCTCCCTCTCTTTTAATCATGCCTGGGAAAGCCCAGGTAGACTATTATAGCAAAGCATCAAAGCAGCCAAACCTGCCTGCAAAAAAGAGCTCAGGTCTTGTTTGGCTGTAAGAAAGGTTGTAGGAGTCATTGATCTAGAGTTAAGAGTGAGTTGAACAAATGATCAGTTCATAACTATTTGAAAGAGAGCAAGGGTTTATATAGGTTGTTGGTATATATGTAGGTTGTTTGGTTAGAGGTGTAAGGCCTTGCTTGGTAACAAGAGTTAGGAGATTAGAGTTGGGAGGTTTTAGATGGAAGAGTTGGGAAGAGGTATGTTAGAGTTGTTAATTCTTACATCAATTTGAAATTGGTGTTAACAGTTAAACACTTGCTCTCAAAAATGAGGGGTTAAGTGCACTTTTTTTTAAATTTTTTTCCAAAAGCTTGGTATGGCTTGTCATAATGTCATAATTGCTATCTAAATCTTCACTCAAGTAAGTGTTTGAAAAAATTAGCAAGAGTTAGAAGAAGACATTTATAACATCAAGCCAAGATGAGGTTTTACTAACTCTTTTCTTGGGAAAAAGCTAATCGTTAATTACTTCTCAAAAATGCTCAAACTACTACTCTTAGATTGAACTCTTGTCAATTTTCGAAAATGAGCAAGAGTTAGAGCCTATCTCTTAACTATTGATTATTCTTGGGTTTTGTTTGGCAAGTAGAGTTGAGAGAGTAGATTTAAGTGGGTTTAGAGAGAAGATTTGGGAAGAGTTAGATGTAAACTCCAACACCAATTTGAAATTGTTGTAAGAGTTAAGCACTTGCCTCCAAAGAGCATGAGGCAAAGTGCATATTTAAATAATAATAATAATAAAATTTGCCTTCAAAAAGCCATGTGATAATTATACCTAATTCTTGATTCAAATGGGTGTTTGGAAGAGTTAGCAAGAGTTGAGAGCCCAACTCTTGCTAACTCTTGTTGCCAAACAAGGCTCAGGAGGATATTCTTGCCTGTCATATATCAATATTAAAATGAGACTATGATCTTAATTCAAAAAATTTATTCAAAAATGCTACTCATTTTGTTACACGTGCGTTACAGCTATCAAAATCTTGTACCAGTTTATTACTAGCAATTTTCTTTCTTTCTCCTTCCTGACGCTAATCCCCTGGTATTTAAATAATGATTAGCTGCACAAATTATCTCTTTAAAAAAAAATTAATTATTGGATTAAGGTTCACCGGCGAGGAGTGGACATTGTAAGCATACAGAGGAGGGGGCGTGAATTTTATCAAAACCCTAACGTCTGTGCTCACCGTTTGAAAAATATAGCCGTTACCTTCCAAACTTTGACCAAATCTGGACCATATATAAACACGTGACCTCCCCATTAATCTCTCAATCAATTCCCCTCTCTCTCTCTCTCGTTTCCTCTTCGCTTGGCTCTCTCTGCAAGAAGAAGAAGAAAGAGAGGAAAAAAAACTGTTTTTCTCAACAAAGCTCTCAAGATTCTCTGTGCTCTCTATTTTGTGATTGCTGCTGTGCTGCGAACGATTCTGTGACAATTTATTCTCTGTTTATTATTCTGTTTTATTTTGTTAGGATATTTTCTTTGTGTTTTTTGTTGCTAACCATGGACGCAGGATCTTTCGCTTCAATTTCCTCTGAGAAGATGAGATCTAGATCGAGATCTCGGGCGCCTCTTCGTGAAGTCGGCCCGACGGTGTTCATTCCTCCTCTTCGATCCTCTTCGATCCCGAACCCGCCGTCGAGGCAGAGCAGTGTAAGTCATTTCATCGCCCAAGATCCCCTTTTTCTTTCTGGGTTTTCTTTTTTCCCTTCCCTTCTTCCCAAGAATCCAATCTTTCGCCCTTTTTTTTGGTTTTGAAATTATGGGTCTCGGATCAAATGGGGTTTTCATCTGGGATTTTACTGGCAATAGAAATTTCCAACAAAGTTGGGTTCTTGTTCAAAATTTATGGCTGCTTCTTGATTTCCCCCCTTTTCATTTCTTTTTCTGGTTTTCTGGCTTCTTTTGGATTTTGAGGATGCATACGTTTGAGGATCTATTGGTGATCTAGATTTTCCTAGCAAGGAGAAATTTTCCTAGTAATAATTCATCTTTCAGTTCTAAATCTCGAAGGTTTCAGAGTTTTAAGATTTCATCTTCCAGTTTTATTATTAAACTGTTGTTAGGTTCTTTTCTTCTAGGCTTCTTGATTTCCCCCACTCTTTTCTTTTATTGCAGTTAAAAAAAAAACAATCCGTTTGTTTCTTTTTTGTATTTCTCTGTCTTTTCTTGGATTTGGGCGATGCATATGAATGAGGATCTATTGGTTATCTAAATTTTCCTGGGATAATTGATCAAGTCCCAAAATCTTGAAGGGTTTCGCAGTTTGTGTTTCATCTTAGTTCATCTTTCAGTTCCATTAAACTGTTGTCGTTGTTGTTAATTTACAGAGCGACAGATTCATACCGGATCGGTCTGCAATGGACTTCGACTTCGCGCATTTCCAACTTACAGAATCGAGGAAGGAGAAGGAGAACAGCACAGCTGCTGCTTCCCCCGCGAAAGAGGCCTACAGGAAACTGCTTGCAGAGACTCTTCTCAACAACCGAACCCGGATCCTCGCCTTCAAGAGCAAGCCCCCTGCTGCCAACGACGGCTTCTTGTCCGAGTCCTCATCTGATGCCGTCTCCTCTCATGCGACCAAGCCCAGCAAGCCAAGGAGATACATTTCTCAGGCGAGTAGCGTTACAACGATCAGGCCTTTGAAGCAGATTTCGTATGTGATGATTCACTGACTGAATGTTTTCGCAGACAGCCGAGAGGACATTGGATGCGCCCGATATTGTTGATGACTACTACCTCAATCTTCTCGATTGGGGGAGCAGCAATGTGCTGTCGATCGCCCTTGGGAACACGGTCTACTTGTGGAACGCTTCGGATGGGTCGACCTCTGAGCTTGTGACGATTGATGAGGACATCGGACCTGTTACGAGCGTTAGCTGGGCTCCTGATGGGCAGCACATTGCAGTTGGCCTCAACAATTCGCACATCCAGTTGTGGGACTCGAGCAACAATCGCCTGGTTAGTCCTCTCCCCTTTCAAAGTAAATTTGGACTTGGATATCTCATTCATAGCAAAAACAGCTTTGATAACTTGAACTTTGGTAGGCATGAATTTTTTTCTGTTTAATGCTTAGTGTGTCAAACCAAAAACTAAAGCATTGCTTGAAAATCGACTTAACATTGGAGTACATTTTGTTGTATTCCTACTCTATGCTCATAATGTGGTTCTGTCACAAAACACATCTTTGTTTCAAGTGCTTTAATTTGTAAGTTGTAACTAGAACTTATTATTTACTTGATGTACGAGGGCTTATCTGAATTGTGTATACAGAGACTCATTCTACTTTTGACAATCAGATTTGGAATTGTCAGGTTAATTGGTCTGTGTTAGAATTCTTGATGTTGATACCGATAATTTGAAATGAAAAAAGTTTAAATGCAAATTCTATGTGGTTTTCATGTTCTCTTGTTTGACTTTGAAGTATGTGTTCCATGGATAACCTAGCATTATATTGTCAATCAAAAGGAGCCAATAAGGTCCCGCGCTTATTTTTAAAAAAAAAAATTTAATGAAGACAATTCAAGCAAGTACAAGAACTTAAAAGTCTCCCAAAAGTAAAAAAAAAAACTGTGCACATGTAGAGCCCACATATAAAGTAAAGAAAACTCCCACCATCTCCTATATTTTCACGCTTACGCCGCGCAACTTCGCAAAACTCCTCCGAAAAAAAAAACCCGAGACCTAAACATTTTACTGCTGTTATTTTGATATCTATCTTCTTCATGATATATTCAAGGTATTCTCGATTATTTTTTTGATTGTAAGTTTCTGCCTATGGTATTTTATTGTTAATCTTTAGATCATAACTTTGACAGTTCGGCATATGCACAAGTGTGGTTAGGCTTAATGACAAAAATTCCTGTGGGTTTTTACTTAGTTCTCATTCTTGTACATAATAACTGGTTTACAGAAAGAATCTTTGTCACGATTATATAAATTCTGAAGCAATCTTTGATAACTTGAAGTTGGTATGTTTCATTTGATCAATATAGACCAGTCACACTAGTGAAAGCAAGTTTAATGCTTAGAAATATAAATCAGAAACAAAGGCATTATTAGTTGAAGTCCGTTTTCCATCTTTGCCAGTTTCCTTTAAGTTTTATAAGAACGTATTTTGAGTTTAATGCATTCAGCAGTTGAGTTGTTCATTAACAAGCAAAAGCACATACACAGCCTGAAATCAGCTACTAACGCTAGTGTACATTTTTTGTTGCAATAACCAGCTGAGGACTTTGAGAGGGGTGCACCGATCTCGAGTTGGGTCTCTAGCCTGGAACAACAACATCCTGACAACTGGCGGCATGGATGGCAAGATAGTCAACAACGATGTCAGAATTCGATCTCATGCCGTCCAGACTTACCGGGGACACACTCAGGAGGTCTGCGGGCTCAAGTGGTCTGGCGCAGGCCAGCAGCTGGCCAGCGGAGGCAATGACAACCTGCTCCACATCTGGGACCTCTCGATGGCCTCATCCGCTCCAGCCCCAGGCCAGACTCAGTGGGTGCACCGGTTCGACGACCACATGGCGGCCGTCAAGGCCCTTGCCTGGTGCCCGTTCCAGAGCAATCTGCTGGCCTCGGGCGGGGGCGGCAGCGACCGGCGCATCAAGTTCTGGAACACCCATACGGGTGCGTGCCTGAACTCGGTTGACACTGGCTCTCAAGTGTGCTCACTGCTGTGGAACAAGAACGAGCGGGAGCTACTGAGTTCTCATGGATTCACTCAGAACCAGCTGACGCTGTGGAAGTACCCGTCAATGGTTAAAGCTGCGGAGCTCACTGGGCACACTTCTCGGGTTCTGTTCATGGCTCAGGTATGTATGTATGCATGACAAATGGATGGATGGATAAAAATTTATATGAATTGATGATGATTGGTGTGGCGTGGTCTAATTTTGTTGGGGGTTTGGATTGAATTTTGCTGCAGAGTCCAGATGGATGCACAGTTGCATCGGCGGCCGGGGATGAGACATTGAGATTCTGGAACGTTTTCGGGACTCCTGAAGTGGCGAAGCCTGCCGCCAAGACGAGTGCAGGGCCATTCAGCAGCTACAATCACATCAGGTGAGGAGGAGTGGAGCTCGTGTCCAGAAGGGAAACAGTGCTCAGAATGACTGACTGAAATCAGGACTGACAGCAAAACTCAGTGATGTTAAACTGTTGTTAATTGTCAACAGAGCAAGGTAATTGATTCTTTGATTAAAAAGTATGATTGACGATAATTGTGCCCAGAAAGTATACAGCTGTTGTTGAAATTTTTTTTTTTTTTTTTTGGGTGCTGCAGGTTTATTTTGGTTGAGGGTACTTTGGAGGCACAGGGTGGAAAGCTTCAAACTAAGTTAATTTGTTAAATTAATTTTGGGAGTTAATTTTTTTATTTTCTTATTTACTTTAAAAATATAAAAGAATTTCAGCTTTTTAAAAGAATTTCCATGCAAGTTTTTAAAACTTCTTAGAGAGTTGACACTTACCATTTATTGTGCAAACTATACGTTAATTTGTTAAATTAATTTTGGGAGTTAATTTTTTAGACCTTTTCTGATTACTTTAAAAATATAAAATTTTCCATTTCAGCTTTTTTTGTTAGTTTTTTAAAACTTCTCAGTAAAGAGAATTGGTTGACACTGAATTTATGGTGCCATTAAAATGATAAAAAAAAATACTTGAAAAATGTTCATATTTTTTTATTAAATCTCTGTATTTTTTAAGTATTTCAGAATTAATCTGAGGAAAGTATTTTTCTTGTTTTTTAATATTTTTTTGTCCAAATAATGAGAGAGAGAGAGAGAGAGAGAGAGAGAGAGAGAGAGAGAGAGAGAGAGATTTTTAAAATGATAAAAAAAACTGGATTTGTTGTTGCGCAACTTGAAAAATGTCCAAATAATTAAGTATTTCTTTAAAAGTACAATTTTTTTAAAACTTGATTTTAAAAGGCATAAAATATACATACTAGCTTTGAAGCTGGGACAGCTTTTTATTTTCTTGATTCCACTTGTGAGTGTGAAAATGAATGTACTTTCTAAATATAATGGAATAAAACTAGCTCTCTCTTTCCGTGGATGTAGGCACAATTTGCCGAACCACGTAAAATTTTCCTTGTGTCCTTTGGTTGTGTTGCGAATCTGAAAAATGAATATTGTTTCTGGTTACAAGGTCTGACTGCGAATCTGAAAAATGAATATACCACAATGTTGTGAAATTCTTCTGGTATTTCTCCTGGTTTTTTAGGGTGTTTTGGTAGTGAAGGCCCGGGTCTGTCTTAAGACACAATGAGGCACTCCGAAAAATTTTGTTAAATGGGCCGTGGCCCGGCTCAATGAGCTCTGGGCCATGCTAGATCTTTTACTTCCATGCCATTCTCAGGATAGTATCATGGCATGGCCCTGTGAAGGCCCGAACGGAGGGCTCCACTAGATCGGCACGATAAACCGGCAACTCCATCAAGAATTTCAGCCATATCTAATTTAAGTGTTAAAACTAACTGAATGTCAACAAATGCTTTTGTTAGAATCTCAATTGATTTCTGAGTTCAACTCTTGAATTTGTTGCTCTTAGAATCAAAATAGACACAAAACATGCAATATAAACACTAAATAGTAGGCCAAATTTTGATATGAATCTTCTGAAGCAGAATGACCTGGTTTCAAAATTTACATATGTGAGTTGTGTGGGTATTTGAAAAATTATCCAGTTTCACTTGTGTGACCCTTGTGTTGGGATTTGGGTCTAACAAATAGTCTCACATCGGCTCCAGTGACTTTCTTTGAGTTTCAACACCCTGAACAATGTTGTGATTTCCTTTGGTTGTGAGAGGCTCCAGTGAATCTGAAATATTTTCACACTTTTTCATCATGCTATCAGAATGAAGTTACAAACAACAACTAAGCCATTTGTTGAGTATTTGGGGGAGGTTACATGAACCAAAAGAGAATTACGTCAGATCGGGCACATGGATCAGCATCTTTTCCACTCATTCTTATAGAGCAAATAAGCCTTCACTAACCTTTAGCAGATATCTTGATCTCCATCCATATTTTCTTCGGTCTCCCCTGCACTCTTTTAACTTGTCCTAAATTGATACGCTCTATTCGTCGGACTGGTGCATCTGTAGGTCTACGTCGTACATGATCAAACTATCGTAGGCGGTTTTCTCTCATCTTCTCTTCTGTAGAGACACCTATCTATCTTAATATGAATATCCTCATTTCTCAGCTTATCTCTCTGCGTGTTACCACACATCTAACGAAGCATGCACATCTCTGCTACACTCATCTTCTGGGCATGATGTCTCTTTATAGCTCAACATTCTGTACCATATAACAAAACTGGCCTAATAGCAGTTCGATAAAACTTTCTCTTCAACTCCTGTTATGCTCCTCCATTTCAACCAGCCGGCTTAGATCATATGTCAACATCACTATCGATCTATCCATCTAGTCTCATAATACTAACTAAAATCTCAGATTTCCTGTTTACTGAATTTACACTCCATGTACTCTGTTTGCCTCTAATTTGGCATTTACCCTAGCTCTCGTGTCATCGACTAGGACAATATCATCAGCAAATAGCATACACCGTATCTCATCCTGAATAGCTCTAGTAAGCTCATCCATCATTATGACAAATAAGAATGGACTCAATGCAGATCCTTAATGCAATTCAATTGTGATAGAAAAATTACTTGTTATGCCTCCACAAGTTTCGACATTTGCCACTACTCATCGTACATATCCTTGTTGATTATGTCAATATATTTGATGGGGACTCTCTTTTTCATCAATGTCCACTATAATACTTCTCTTTGCACCAAATCAATAAAGATCATATGCAAATTTCTCTTCCTCTCTCGAAATCGCTCTATAAGTTAACGGAGCAAATGAATAGCCTCTGTCGTCGATCGCCCCGGTATGAACCCAAACTACTTCTCTGATATTGTAACACTTCCTTAATCTGTGTTCAATTACCCTTTCTTAAAGCTTCATGGTGTGACACATGAGTTTTATTTCACGATAGTTTGAACAACTCTGGATTGATATCACCCTTATTCTTCTTATAGAGAGGCACTAACTAAAGTACTCTTTCTCCACTCATTTGGCATCTTTTTAGTTAGCCAGACCTTGTTAAAGAGATTTTTGTCAGCCATCTCACGCCCACCTCTCCTGAGCATCTCCATACCTCAATAGGAATTCTATCTAGGCCAACAACTTTCCTTCACTTCATCCTCTTCAAGGCCTCTTTAACGTCAAATTCGCTAATTTTGCGCATATAATTATGGTTCATATCTTGACACTAAATGGTAAGGTCATCCCATTTCTTTATACAGGTTAGCTCTTGCATTCTGAACAGCTTTCTTAGCCCCCCTTCTTGGCTAGTTTATACCTCTCAAAACTCACTCCATCACAATTTTTCTTCAGATCTTTATAAGAGTCTCGTTTGATCTTAATGACAGTTTTTACCTCTTCATTCCACTATGATGTGTCCTTACATGGTGGAGCACCACCCCGTGACTCACTAAGTACATCTTTAGTTACTCTTTTAATGTAGCTAGAAATTTTATTCCATGTTGTATTGGGATCATTTTGGGCTTTCCAATCTGCTTCATGTACTACTTGATCTATAAAAACCTCTTCTTTTAGCCGCCATCACTTAATCTTAAGATCTAACTTACGTTTAATCTTTCTAAATCTCCTTCTAATCTGGACATCTAAAACTAAGAGTTTAGATTGGGTTACTACACTTTCACTCGGTACTACCTTACAATCTATGCACAACCTCTAATCTACTTTTCTAGTTAAAAAGAAATCTATTTGGCTCGCACTTAATCCACTTCTAAAAGTGATCAAGTGAGACTCTCTCTACTTAAACCAAGTATTCGTTAAGATCAAATCATATGACAAAGCAAAATCTTGAATCGACTTACCTGGTTCATTTCTTTCCCAAAAATCAAATCCTCCGTATACACTATCAAACCCATAATGACTAGTTTCCTACATGCCCATTGAGGTCACCGTCGATGAAAAGTTTTTCTTTAATGGGTATATTTTACACAACCTCATCTAAATCCTCCTAAAATTGACGCTTACTTGACTCATCAAGTCTTACTTGTGGTGCATAGACACTAATAACATAAAAAATCTCTCTACCTAATATAAGTTTAACTAGTAAAATACTATCACCCTTTCCCCTAACCTCCACTACATCCTTATGCAATTGTTTATTTATGATCATACTCACCCAATTACGATTTCTATCTCTATCAGTATACCAAAGTTTATAACCCCAAGGTGTTAGCCCAAAAGGTTACACTCTCCAATTGTTTAGAGTTTTGATGATAACAAAACAAATAAGAGCTATTTGGTACTAATTAGTTTGTTAAGATAAGTTTCAGGTTTGTACCAAATTTGGAGGCCATTGCTTAGCTATTGCAACAACTCCTAGGTTCATGAAGTAAAGAAGGCATATAGTACATCAAGGAAGGAACATAGAAGAGAAGGCACTAGCAAGGCTTAGCATGGATCAAGACTTCAAGTTTGCTTTAGAAGTCTTTGATAGATTTGTTTTTAGTTTTAGTTTTGTTAAAGAACAGTGAATAGGTTTGAAGCTCCATCACACACGTTTTTGCGCACATCTTATTTCTAAGTTTATTTCATATAAATTATACAAAAATATTTTGATACAAAATTCTCTGCCTACAAATCCATATTTATGTTTTATACTTATTCCTATTTAAAACATCTTTTGATAAAAATATTTATCTCCTCAAAATTCTGTTTGAAACTTGTGTTTTGGCCTGAGCCGGTCGACCGCCCGGGTCGACCGTGCCTATGTCAGGTTTTGCCGGTCGACCGCCCGAGTCGACCGTGGTTATGGCAGATGCACGTATCAGTGTGCACGTTTCACGGTCGACCCGGACGGTCGACCGAGACACACCTGCCTGAAAGACTCTGCTCTCTGTTTGTTTGAGTCGACCGGGCGGTCGACCGTAGCCTGCAACGGCTATTTTTTTGTACTAGCGGTCGACCGGGCCGGTCGACCGGTCTAGCCGTTTGAACAGTAACGGCTATTTTCTGAGCAGGTTTATTTTTGTCCTTTTCTCACGTAAGTGAGTTTAAATGACTTGTTTTGGGTTTAATACCTTCTGATTAGCCTTAAATATGTTTTATCTCTAAACCCTAGCCCTCTCCTATAAATAGGGGTGTTTGGGGAGAGATTGAATCACTAATCATTACAAGAAAAATTCAAAAGTTTAAGGCATTCAAAAGAGCTTGATTTCTTGGTTTTTGTGCTGAAATTCTCTCTCAATTTCTGAAGTGTTTTTAAGAATTCTCTGATTTCATTTTCTTTTCTCTTTGCACACAAGAGCTTCATTCCTACTCATTGTTCTCTAAGGACCTTTGTAAGGGAAGAGAATTTTGAAAGAGAAAGTTTGTGGTCTTTTGACTACCAAGAGAGAACTTGTACTTGAGATTGTGGAGTTGGGTACTCCGGTGTATTTGTGACATCTTTGTGATAGTGGAAGTGGTTGGAATCCTTCTGGGGAAGGCGGGGAAGTAGAGCTGGGTGCTCGAACCTCGATAACAATTCTTTGTGTTTGCGTTTGGTTTACTTTCCTTATTCTTGCACTACTTTCATTGCTATTGTTGCTTACTTTTAATTGTCATTGCTATATTCACTTGTTGTCATTCATCTTGTCAATCATTGTCCCATACAATAAGGTTGCATTGCGCACGTCCAACTCAATTCACGAGGAATCAGGAGGAAGGAATTCAGAACCCTTCACGGGGCATTCGGCTCTTAGTCTTGTTTTGGGCGATTGTTGCATCATATTTTTAAATTGTGCATTGATTAGCATTATCACCTATTCACCCCCCCTCTAGGTGATTTTCAATTGGTATCAGAACTTGGACTCTATGTTTGGCTTAACATCCTTAGAGAGATCCTTAAAATTTGCTAATCAACATTTGCATTCCATTTGTCATCACTAGTAAACATGGCCGATAACATCAAAACCCCTCCTAAATTTGATGGACTTAATTTCCCTATTTGGAAGGTTAGGATGACTATCTTTTTGCAATCTTTAGGTAGCTTAGTTGCTAAATCCTTGACCAAACCCTATGTAGCACCCGATAGTGATGAGAGCACATGGACCGACTTTACCTTTAGAGAATATGAGGCTAACTCCAAGGCCCAAAACTCCCTATTAACCGCCTTGAATGAGGATGACCTTACACGGGTAATTCATTGCCAATCCGCCTATGAGATTTGGCAACATTAATTGGTCACACACGAGGGGACTTCACAAGTCAAGAGAGCTAAGATAGATCTCTTGAGGTCCCAATATGAATCCTTTAAAATGATTGATGAAGAATCTATTGATTGTATGATTACTCGATTTACTAAAATCACCAATGCTCTTTCTTCTTTAGGTGATGACATCTCCAATGACCAAAAGGTGCGAAAAGTGATTCAGGCTCTTCCTACATCATGGGAGATAAAGGCCACCACCTTGAAAGAATTGAACGACAAGGATGAAATGGACCTCATTAGTCTCATTGGGAACCTAAAAACCCATGAGATGGAAAAGAAGGCAAGAGAAGAGGCCGCTCCGCTAAAGAAGAAGTCCATAACCTTCAAGTCTTCATCCACTCTTGAGGACGATGAAGAAGATGAAGAAGAAGATGAGGAGCTATCACTACTTGTTCGCAATGTGAAGAGAATGTACCGGAGGAACAAGCTTAACTTCCGAAGGAAATTTGAAGGCAAAGAGGAGAGAAGAATTATATGCTACAATTGCCGAAGACCCGGACATATCATGGCCGATTGTCCGGAGTTCAAGAAGAAGATGACCTCCTCCTTCAAGCCAAAGAAACCGGAAGAAAAGAAAGCGTACAAGGCAACTTGGGATTCAGAAAGCGAGTCCGAGGAAGAGGCGGATATAGCGAATATGTGTTTCATGGCAAACACACCAAAGGTAACCCCTCAACCTCTTGATGATGAAGATGATGAATTGAGTAAAAAAGTTCTTGTTCATGCCTTTGTTGAACTTTCAGAAACATATGATAATAAAAAGATTGAATGCTCAAAATTGGAAAGGGAAGTTGCTTTTCTTAAGAATCAACTTGCTATTTCTAAAGAAAAAGATGAAATTTCTTCAACTCTCATTCTTACTCAAAATGAATTTAGTGCTTACAAAGTTGCTTGTAAAGCAAAATTTCCTAAGATTGATGAAAAGAAATTTCTTCTTTAAAAACAAGAATTGTTGATTTTGAAAAGACTTTAAAGGATTGTGCTTTTAACACTAAGAAACTTGAAGAATTGTTTTCTAAAAAGCACACCTCTCATGCTAAAAATTCACATGTTAAGAATTCTCATGCTCACACTACACATAACACTTCTCATGCTAAATCTTCTCATGCTCACAATTCTCATGCTCACAAATCACACACTCACTATGCTTTTAAATATGGTAGAGTGTATAGTGTTGGCCCAAGGTTACAATCACCCTTGTTTAGTGTGTTTTAATGATTACAAAATATATTAGTTATTTGTACTAATATTGTTTATTGGTTAAGTGTGTTTCACGGATCTAACTCATCTAGAAGGTTTATTCCCTATTAGCAAATGTTTTGGACTCAAGTCAACTCAAATTGGGCTCAAGGATCAAGTGTTGAAGACCTTATGGTGAAAAGCCCTCTTGAAGCACTTGTAGTACCTAGAACAAATGTAAGAATAGAATGTTAAAGTTTGAGTGTTGGATATTGGCTCTAGGATACACATACACAATTTGGTTTTGTTAAAATGTGAGTCTTGTATTTAAGTTTTCATGTTTTAAACTTGGTTTCATGCCTTAGTAGATATTTACATGACCCTAAGTTTTACAAAATAAATATCATGTTTAGATCATGTTTATATACTCCTACTAGCATGTTACTTAAGTTTGTTCAAACCCAAAACTATTTTACAAATTTTTCTAAAGTCAAGAAAATATACTGTTTTTCTTGTTTCAGGCTGACCGGCCGACCGGCCCGGTCGACCGGCGCCAGTGCCAGGACGTGCACATTTGTGCACGTCTGTCAGTCGACCGCCCCGGTCGACCGACTGTAAGCAGTTGCTCTCGGGTTTTCTGGGTCGACCGCCCTGGTCGACCGCCAGAAGACCCGAGCCAACGGCTCTTTGACCAGCTGAGCTGGCGGTGGACCAGCCCGGTCGACCGCCAAGCCTGCAACAGCCCAACGGCTCTTTCCTCTTTTGTGCAATTCTGAAATCTGTTTTTTGGACTGCTTTTTGGCAGACTTTTTCAGGGTTTTCCAGAACTTTTTCAGAGCAAATAAGGTCAAAATTAATTGTTTTTAACTTATTTCTCTCCCTATAAATAGTGGAGAAGAGTTACTTGCAAAAAATCAAGAAAAATCCTCAAGTTTTCAAAGTTTTCAAAGAGAAAAGAAAAGTGTTTAAGCTCTCCATTTCCAACTCTTTCTTGAGCTAGTTTTCAGTTGTGTTCCCTTGCAAAAATCATCTCTACAACTGAGTTTTTCTCACTACACTTCATAGAGCCAAAAATCCCTTACTCATTCTATGGTGAAGTTGTAAAAAGAAGAGTGTTGTAAAAGAGTTTGGTGATCTTATTGTGATCACTCTTGGTCTTGTGATCTTCTTGTTCTTGTGGAGACACCTCTTCGGTAGAGGTTATTGTACTTGGTGGAGCTCGGTGCTCGGGTCTTCGGTAGACCGTTGTAATCGTCCTGGGTGGATAGTGGAAACCCTTCACGGAGGTGAAGGCGGGGAGTAGAGCGGTGGCTCGAACCTCGAAACAAATACTTGTGTTTGCGATTGTCTTTTGCTCTTGCTCTCTATTTTGCCTTTAATTTCTATTGCACTCTATTGCTTTTAATTACTTGCTTGTGATCTTGTTTCTTTCCTTGTGCTATTACTTCAAGTTTGTAATACTTGTGATATCTTGTGTGCATCTTATCATTGCATATTATTCATCTTTTGTTCGATCAATTCTCATACAACAAGGTTGCATTGCGCACCTCTAACCCATTCAAGGGGAATTGGGAGGAAGGAGTTCAGAACCTCTCACGGGGTATTCGGCTCTTAGTCTTGTTTTGAGAGATCGTTGCATCATTTATCCATCTTAGTTTTAAAAAAGATTGTTAGATTAGCAATAACACCTATTCACCCTCCCTCTAGGTGTTTTTCAATTGGTATCAGAGTTTGGTTACTAGGCTCTTGGCTTAACAACCCTAGAAAGATCCTAATATTGCTAATCATTTCATTCATTCTCACTTAGTAAAGATGGCCGATGGTATTAAGACACCCCCTAAGTTTGATGAACTTAACTTTCCCATATGGAAGGTTAAGATGACTGTTTTCTTGCAATCTCTAGGTAGTCGAGTTGCAAAGGCCGTGACCAAACCCTTTAGTGCACCCCCCGGTGATGAATCCACTTGGTCCGAAATAGAGACCAAAGAATTTGATGCCAATGCTAGGGCTCACTATGCACTCCTTCAAGCCCTTAATGATGATGACATAGCTAGAGTTATTCATTGCAAGTCTGCATATGAAATTTGGACACATTTGCTAGTTACACATGAAGGGACCTCACAAGTGAAGAGGGCTAAGATTGACCTTCTTCGGTCCCAATATGAGAACTTTTGCATGCAAGAAAATGAAACCATAGATGATATGGTTACAAGATTTATAAAGATCACTAATGAACTTTCTTCTCTAGGTGATGCTATCGACAACGATCAAAGAGTAAGAAAGATCATCCGGGCTCTTCCTCCTTCATGGGAAGTAAAAGCAACCACCTTGAAGGAACTCAATGGCAAGGAGGAAATGGAGCTAATTGGTCTCATTGGGAATCTCAAACCCCATGAGATGGAGAGGAAAGTGAGGGAGGACATGGCTCCCTCCAAGAAGAAGACAATAGCCTTCAAAAGCCAATCCACACACTCCGACGAAGACGATGAAGAAGAAGATGACGAAGAGCTCTCACTTCTTGTGAAGAACATCCGGAGGATATACAACAGGCTAAATTTCAAGGAAGAAGGAGATGGCAAGGAGGTAAAGAAGAAAGGAAGATTATTTGCTTCAATTGTCAAAGGCCGGGACACATTGTGGCGGAGTGTCCGGATAAAGTGAAGCCCTCCACCTCAAAGAAGCCTTACAAGAAAAGGCAATGAAAGCTACATGGGATTCCGAGAGCGAATCCGAGGAGGAAATTGACACCGCCAACATGTGCTTCATGGCTAATGAAAGCACAAGCAAGGTAACACCTTCCACTTCTCTTAATGATGAACTTTTCATGGATGAATTAGGAGAAGCATTTGTAGAACTTTCACATAACTATGACTCTCTTAAGAAAAAGTATCTAAAAATGAAAAAGAAAAATGAATCTCTTAATCATCAAGTCTTTACTATTTCTAAAGAAAAAGATAAATTACTTTCCACTCTTGTTTCCACCCAAAAAGATTTTGACAAGTATAAAATTTCTTGTAAAGGCAAGTCCCCACAAATTGATTCTAATGAGATTACTATGCTTAAAGAAAGAATAGACTCATTGGGAATTGTTTTAAAAAATTGTGAGTTTGATAAGAAGAAGCTAGAGGCCATGTTTCCTAAGAAACAAGCCCCTAAGAAAAATGTTCACCATGCTCATGTTCATACCACATAACCTTTACATCGTGGCAAACCCCCAAAGCATGCTCACACTTCACACACACATCATGCATTCATGTATGGAAGAGTGTTCTCATGTTCACATTGTGGGCGGAAAGGGCACTTAGCCAATTTTTGCTATGATAGAATAAGTGCATCTTTTCATAATGTTTGGGTTCGAAACACTAACTTTCAAGGACCCAAGAAAATTTGGGTACCAAAGTCAACAACTTTGTTAAATGATGTAGGTACCTTCCAAGGCCCAACGACGTAGAGGATTGTGGTATCTTGATAGTGGTTGCTCAAGGCACATGACTTGGGACATCAACAACTTTGCAACCCTATCAAGATACCATGAAGGTGGCACCGTCACCTTCGGAGATGATGCCAAGGGTAAAATCATCGGTATTGGTAATGTAAAACTCGGAACATCCCCTTTAATTGAGAATGTAGTTTTAGTTGATGGCCTCAAGCATAACCTCTTGAGTGTTAGTCAACTTTGTGATAAAAGTTTTGATGTAGTTTTTGATAATGTTGCTTGTAAAGTAATTGATAGAATTTCTAATACTTGTGTGTTTTCCGGTTTTCGTGAAAGTAATGCTTATATGATAGATATGTCTAATATGTCTTGTAATATTACTTGTTTAAAAGCCCTCGATGATGACTCTTGGTTGTGGCATAGAAGATTAGGGCATATTTCTTTTGACCATATTTCTAGGTTAAACACAAAGGAAATGGTGAAAGGTATTCCTTATTTGAGTTTTGAAAAGGACCGAGTTTGTGACGCATGTCAATTTGGGAAACAAACTAAGTCTTCTTTCAAATCAATTAAGGATATCATAACATCACGTCCTTTGGAGCTAATTCATATGGATCTTTTTGGCCCTACACAAACCAAAAGTCTAAGTGGGAATAGATTTGCTTTTGTTTTGGTTGATGACTTTTCGCGATTTACTTGGGTTTTCTTTCTTGAACACAAAAATCAAGCACTTTCATATTTCCAAACGTTTAAGAAAAGAGTTGAAAAATAAAAAGATGTTTCAATTTTAAGAATAAGAAGTGATAGAGGAGGTGAATTCATTAACCCACCCTTTACCACTTTTTGTGAAGAACATGGAATTAAGCATGAACTTTCTTGTCCTAGAACTCCACAACAAAATGGAGTAGTTGAACGGAAAAATCGAACTTTACAAGAGATGGCTAGGACAATGCTAAGTGAATATGGTCTACCACATTATTTGTGGGCCGAGGCCGTAAATATATCATGCTATATATCAAATCGTGTTTTCTTGTGTAAAAATACTTCAAAGACTTCTTTTGAAATGTACTTTTCTAGAAAACCAAATGTTTCATATTTCAAGGTTTTTGGATGCAAATGTTTTGTTTTAAATACAAAAGATAATTTAGGAAAATTTGATGTTAAAGCTTATGAGGCAATTTTTGTGGGTTATTCTAATACTAGTAAAGCTTATAAAATCTTCAATAAATCATCTTTGACTATTGAGGAATCTATACATGTTAA
Organism: Agave tequilana; assembly: GCA_038442645.1. Taxonomy (NCBI): domain Eukaryota; kingdom Viridiplantae; phylum Streptophyta; class Magnoliopsida; order Asparagales; family Asparagaceae; genus Agave; species Agave tequilana. The sequence continues at coordinate 36,941 of JAVJIF010005215.1, forward strand.
GTTTGAAGAATCTAACTTGTTTGTTAAGAATGTTGTAGAAATAGATGCTTTGGATGAAGGCTTGAAGAAAGTGACCTTGGAGGATACACCTACTATGGGAGACAAGCCAAAGGATGATGAAGGAAGTGAAGCTAAAGTAGAAGAGGCTCAAGGACATGAAATTCAATCAATTGAAGTGGAGCCTACTCAACAACTTCCAAAGGATTGGAGATACAATCCTCATCATCCCAAGGACCTCGTCATAGGTGAAGTATCAAAAGGGGTAACCACTCGCTCTAAACTTCATGATTTTTGTGGACATTATGCATTTATTTCTCATGTTGAACCCAAGAACGTCCTCGAAGCCGAGGTCGATTCATATTGGTTGCTAGCCATGCAAGAGGAACTCAATCAATTTAAGCACAACCAAGTTTGGCACCTTGTTCCTAGGCCCCACGATAGACCAACAATTGGTACTAAGTGAATCTTTAAGAATAAGTTGGATGAATCGGGTAACGTTGTTAGGAATAAAGCTAGGTTAGTTGCCCAAGGTTACACTCAAATCGAAGGAATCGATTTTGAAGAAACCTTTGCACCCGTAGCATGGCTTGAAGCCATACGGATGACACTAGCATTTGCCTCATATAAAGATTTTAAACTATTTCAAATGGATGTTAAAAGTGCTTTTCTAAATGATTTTATTGAAGAGGAGGTGTATGTTGAACAACCCCCCGGGTTTGTTGATCCTACATATCCGGATTTTGTGTTTAAATTAGATAAAGCTCTTTATGTTTTAAAACAAGCCCCTAGGGCTTGGTATGAAAGACTTTCTTCATTCTTGATTTCAAATGGTTTTAAGAAAGGTAAAATTGACACCACTTTGTTCACAAAACATGTAGAAAATGACATTCTTATTGTGCAAATATATGTAGATGATATTATTTTTGGTTCTACTAATGAATCTCTTTGCCAAGCTTTTGAATCATGCATGAAGGATGAATTTGAAATGTCTATGATGGGGGAGCTCAACTATTTCCTTGGACTTCAAATCAAGCAAAGGAAGGATGAGATCTTCATCAATCAAGCCAAGTACACAAAGGAACTCATCAAAAGGTTCGGGCTTGAAGGATCTAAAGTGAGCAAAACTCCCATGGCAACAACTACTAAGCTTGACAAGGATGAACAAGGTAAAAGTGTAGACATTAAAGTTTATCGTAGCATGATAGGTAGTTTATTGTATTTGACGGCTAGTAGGCCGGATATCATGTTTTCCGTTTGTCTTTGTGCTCGTTTTCAATCATGTCCTAAGGAGTCTCATTTAGTAGCGGTAAAACGCATTATTAAATACCTCAAGGGCACTATTGAAATGGGTTTGTGGTATCCGAAAACCGGACTATTTGATATGAAGAGTTTTTCGGATGCCGACTATGCGGGTTGTAGGGTAGATAGGAAGAGCACAAGTGGAACATGTCAATTCTTAGGTAATTGTCTTATATCTTGGTCTTCCAAAAAGCAAAATTCGGTAGCCCTTTCAACCGCCGAGGCGGAGTATGTTGCGGCCGGAGCTTGTTGTGCACAAGTTCTTTGGATGAAACATACTCTCCTCGACTATGATTTACACTTTGATCATGTTAAAATATTTTGTGATAATACTAGTACAATTCACATGACAAAGAATGCAAATCAACATAGTAAAACCAAACACATTGACATTAGGTATCACTTTCTTAGAGATCATTATGAGAAAGGTGATATTGATATTGATTATGTTTCTACCGATTTTCAACTTGCCGATATTTTTACTAAACCATTGGATTATGCTAGATTTTCCTTTATTTGTGGTGAGTTGAATGTTTGCATTTTGGATTCTTAAAGATAAATTTTTTTAAAATGTTTTGTTTGCTTTGTTTAACCCTTTTTGATGTATGACAAAAAGGGGGAGAAAAAGAAAAAGAGTTTTGTGTTTATTGTGTTTTGTTGTGTATTTTGAGTTTTTAACATGAGTTTTTAACAAAACTATGTGTTTTCAATTCGAAGCCTTATGTATTTAGCTTTTTCATAGCATTATTGATACATAGCATTATTTGAGGGGGAGCTTTCCAAGCTCTTCTTCCATTTTTGTTTAAAATAACGTATATGTTTTGTCATCATCAAAAAGGGGGAGATTGTTGGCCTTAGGTTACAATCACCCTTGTTTAGTGTGTTTTGATGATTACAAAACATATTAGTTATTTGTACTAATATTGTTTATTGGTTAAGTGTGTTTCAGGGATCTAACTCATCTAGAAGGTTTATTCCCTATTAGCAAATGTTTTGGACTCAAGTCAACTCAAATTGGGCTCAAGGATCAAGTGTTGAAGACCTTATGGTGAAAAGCCCTCTTGAAGCACTTGTAGTACCTAGAACAAATGTAAGAATAGAATGTTAAAGTTTGAGTGTTGGATATTGGCTCTAGGATACAGATACACAATTTGTTTTGTTAAAATGTGAGTCTTGTATTTAAGTTTTCATGTTTTAAATTTGGTTTCATGCCTTAGTAGATATTTACATGACCCTAAGTTTTACAAAATAAATATCATGTTTATATACTCCTACTAGCATGTTACTTAAGTTTGTTCAAGCCCAAAACTATTTTACAAATTTTTCTAAAGTCAAGAAAATATACTGTTTTTCCTGTTTCAGGCTGACCGGCCGACCGGCCCGGTCGACCGGCGCCAGTGCCAGGACGTGCACATTTGTGCACGTCTGTCGGTCGACCGCCCCGGTCGACCGACTGTAAGCAGTTGCTCTCGGGTTTTCTGGGTTGACCGCCCCGGTCGATCGCCAGAAGACCCGAGCCAACGGCTCTTTAACCAGCTGAGCTGGCGGTCGACCGGCCCGGTCGACCGCCAAGCCTGCAACAGCCCAACGGCTCTTTCCTTTTTTGTGCAATTCTGAAATCTGTTTTTTTGGACTGCTTTTTGGCAGACTTTTTCAGGGTTTTTCAGAACTTTTTCAGAGCAAATAAGGTCAAAATTAATTGTTTTTAACTTATTTCTCTCCCTATAAATAGTGGAGAAGAGTTACTTGCAAAAAACCAAGAAAAATCCTCAAGTTTTCAAAGTTTTCAAAGAGAAAAGAAAAGTGTTTAAGATCTCCATTTCCAACTCTTTCTTGAGCTAGTTTTCAGTTGTGTTCCCTTGCAAAAATCATCTCTACAACTGAGTTTTTCTCACTACACTTCATAGAGCCAAAAATCCCTTACTCATTCTATAGTGAAGTTGTAAAAAGAAGAGTGTTGTAAAAGAGTTTGGTGATCTTATTGTGATCACTCTTGGTCTTGTGATCTTCTTGTTCTTGTGGAGACACCTCTTCGGTAGAGGTTATTGTACTTGGTGGAGCTCGGTGCTCGGGTCTTCGGTAGACCGTTGTAATCGTCCTCGGTGGATAGTGGAAACCCTTCACGGAGGTAAAGGCGGGGAGTAGAGCGGTGGCTCGAACCTCGAAACAAATACTTGTGTTTGCGATTGTCTTTTACTCTTACTCTCTATTTTGCCTTTAATTTCTATTGCACTCTATTGCTTTTAATTACTTGCTTGTGATCTTGTTTCTTTCCTTGTGCTATTACTTCAAGTTTGTAATACTTGTGATATCTTGTGTGCATCTCATCATTACATATTATTCATCCTTTGTTCGATCAATTCTCATACAACAAGGTTGCATTGCGCACCTCTAACCCATTCAAGGGGAATTGGGAGGAAGGAGTTCAGAACCTCTCACGGGGTATTTGGCTCTTAGTCTTGTTTTGAGAGATCGTTGCATCATTCATCCATCTTAGTTTTAAAAAAGATTGTTAGATTAGCAATAACACCTATTCACCCCCCTCTAGGTGTTTTCATATAGATGCACATATTGTGGTAAAAATGGACATTTGGCTAAATTTTGTTATGACCAAGTAAATAGGTCAAATAATCTTGTTTGGGTTAATGAGACTAACTCTTTAGGACCCAAGAAAATGTGGGTACCAAAATCAAGTCCTAAATTATTTGATGTAGGTACACACCAAGGCTCCAAGACGTAGGGAGCGGTGGTACCTTGATAGTGGTTGTTCAAGACATATGACGTGGGATATCAATAACTTTACAACCCTATCAAGGTACGAGGAAGGTGGCTCCGTCACCTTCGGGGATGACTCCAAAGGCACTATCATCGGTATAGGTAACATTCAAATTGGTTCATCTCCTACTATAGAAAATGTTGTACTTGTTGATGGTTTGAAACATAATTTGCTTAGCATTAGTCAATTTTGTGATCGTGGACTTGAAGTTGTTTTTGATGATTCTTCTTGCAAGATTTTTGATGTTAAAACCAATGATTGTATTCTCACCGGTTTTCGTGATGATAATGTTTATATCATTGACATGCTTAATGTGGAATGTTCTACTAAATGCTTAAATGCTTTTGATGAAAATTCTTGGCTTTGGCATAGAAGATTAGGACATGCATCTTTTGACCATCTTTCTAGGATTAATTCAAAGGAATTGGTGAAGGGTATACCTTACTTGAAGTTTGAGAAAGACCGCATTTGTGGTGCGTGCCAACTTGGAAAACAAACCAAGTCTTCCTTCAAACCAATCAAGGATATCATGTCAACTAGGCCTTTAGAATTAATTCATATGGATCTTTTTGGACCTACTAAAACTAAGAGTTTAAATGGTAGTAGATATGCATATGTTTTGGTTGATGATTTTTCCCGTTTCACTTGGGTTTTCTTCTTAGAACACAAAGATCAAACTTTTTCTCATTTTAAGATTTTCCGAAAAAGAGTTGAAAAAGAAAAAGGTTTTTCGATTTTGAAAATAAGAAGTGATAGAGGTGGTGAGTTTGTTAACCAACTCTTCATGACTTATTGTGATGAAAAAGGAATTAAGCATGAAATGTCTTGTCCTAGAACTCCACAACAAAATGGAGTTGTAGAAAGGAAAAATAGAACACTTCAAGAGATGGCTAGGACAATGATAAGTGAGTATGACCTCCCTCAATATCTATGGGCCGAGGCCGTAAACACCGCATGCTATATATCAAATCGTATTTATTTATGTAAAAATTCTTCCAAAACATCTTTTGAAATGTATCATTCTAGAAAACCTAATGTTGCATATTTCAAAGTTTTTGGATGCAAGTGTTTTGTTTTGAACACAAAAGATAACTTAGGTAAATTTGATGCTAAGGCTTATGAAGCAATCTTTGTTGAATATTCTACAACTAGTAAAGCTTATAGAGTATTCAATAGATCTTCACTTACCATTGAAGAATCCATGCATGTTAAATTTGAAGAATCTAATGTGGTTGTTGAGAATGTTGTAGAGATTGACCCATTAGGTGAAGACATGGAGAGACTATCCTTGAAGGACTCACCCGCTCAAGAAGAAAAGCTAGAATCAATTGGTGATGCTCAAGAGGATAAAGAGGAAAGCTCTCAACCGCTTCCTAAAGCTTGGAGATACGCTACAAATCATCCCAAGGAGCTCATCTTAGGTGATGCATCTAAAGGGGTAACAACTCGCTCAAAACTCTATGACCTATGTGGTAACTTTGCTTTCATTTCTCATTTTGAACCCAAAAGCATCCTCGAAGCCGAGGCAGACTCATATTGGTTGCTAGCCATGCAAGAGGAACTCAATCAATTTGAGCGCAACCAAGTTTGGCACCTTGTTCCTAGGCCCCACGATAGACCAATAATTGGTACTAAGTGGATCTTTAGAAACAAGATGGATGAGCCCGGAAATGTGATTAGGATTAAGGCTAGGTTAGTGGCCCAAGGTTACACTCAAGTTGAGGGAATTGACTTTGAGGAGACCTTTGCACCCGTAGCACGGCTTGAAGCCATACGGATGACACTAGCTTTTGCATCTTTCAAAAATTTTAAACTTTTTCAAATGGATGTGAAAAGTGCATTTTTGAATGGTTTTATAAATGAAGAAGTTTATGTTGCTCAACCTCCCGGTTTTATTGATCATGTTCATCCCGATTTTGTTTTTAAACTTGATAAAGCTTTGTATGGATTGAAACAAGCTCCAAGAGCTTGGTATGAAAGGCTTTCTAGTTTTCTCATTTCAAATGATTTTATTAAAGGCAAAGTAGATACAACACTATTCACTAAGCATGTTGATAATGACATTTTAATTGTGCAAATTTATGTTGATGATATAATTTTTGGTTCTACTAATGAGTTTTTATGCAAGGAATTTGAAAAGGTTATGCAATGTGAGTTTGAAATGTCTTCAATGGGTGAGCTTAATTTCTTTCTTGGACTCCAAATCAAGGAATTGCAAGATGGGAACTTCATATGTCAAGCCAAATACGCAAAGGAACTCGTAAAGAGGTTTGGACTTGAAGACTCAAAGGTTTGCAACATTCCCATGGCAACTACCACCAAGCTTGATAAGGATGACCAAGGTAAAAATGTTGATATTAAATTGTTTAGAAGCATGATAGGTAGTCTTTTGTATTTGACGGCAAGTAGGCCGGATATCATGTTTAGTGTGTGTCTTTGTGCTAGATTTCAATCGTGTCCCAAAGAGTCTCATCTTATTGCGGTAAAACGCATTATTCGTTATATTAAGGGAACGATTGGAATGGGTCTATGGTATCCGAAAATCGGAGATTTCTCAATGACGAGTTATTCGGATGCCGACTATGCGGGTTGTAGAGTAGATAGAAAGAATACTAGTGGGACAAGTCAATTTCTTGGTTATTGTCTTGTTTCATGGTCCTCTAGGAAACAAAATTCCGTAGCTCTCTCAACCGCCGAGGCGGAGTATGTTGCCGCGGGGGCTTGTTGTGCACAAGTCCTTTGGATGAAACATACTCTCCTTGATTATGATTTGCATTATAACCATATAAAAATATTTTGTGATAATACTAGTACTATACATATGACAAAAAATGCAAATCAACATAGAAAGACCAAGCACATTGAGATTAGATATCACTTTCTTAGAGATCATTTTGAGAAAGGAGATATAGATATTGATTATGTTTCTACGGATTTGCAACTAGCCGATATTTTTACTAAACCACTTGATTTTGCTAGATTTTCCTTCATTTGTGGTGAACTTAATGTTTGTGTTATTGAATAAAAATATTTTCATAACCCTTTTTGATGTATGACAAAAAGGGGAGAATGAGTTTTTATGATAGAAATATGAGTTGATATGGTTTTGGTTCCATATGAGTTTATAAATGTTTTTAGTTTTTGATGTTTTTTGATGTGTTTTCATGAATTCTTGTAATTTGAGTTTAAGTGTTTTGCAAGTGTTTTATATTTTCGTGGTTTTTGGTTTCATGATATTTACTTGCAAATTACAAATTACATTGTTTTTGCTTGTTTAATATATCATAATTTTAGGGGGAGCTTTCTCCTCCCCTATATTTTTGTTTATAGCCTATTTGTTTTGTCATCATCAAAAAGGGGGAGATTGTTAGCCCAAAAGGTTACACTCTCCAATTGTTTAGAGTTTTGATGATAACAAAACAAATAAGAGCTATTTGGTACTAATTAGTTTGTTAAGATAAGTTTCAGGTTTGTACCAAATTTGGAGGCCATTGCTTAGCTATTGCAACAACTCCTAGGTTCATGAAGCAAAGAAGGCATATAGCACATCAAGGAAGAACATAGAAGAGAAGGCACTAGTAAGTCTTAGCATGGATCAAGACTTCAAGTTTGCTTTAGAAGTCTTTAATAGATTTGTTTTTAGTTTTAGTTTTGTTAAAGAACAGTGAATAGGTTTGAAGCTCCATCACACACGTTTTTGCGCACATCTTATTTCTAGGTTTATTTCATATAAATTATACAAAAATATTTTGATACAAAATCCTCTGCTTACAAATCCATATTTATGTTTTATACTTATTCCTATTTAAAACATCTTTTGATAAAAATATTTATCTCCTCAAAATTCTGTTTGAAACTTGTGTTTTGGCCTGAGCCGGTCGACCACCCGGGTCGACCGTGCCTATGTCAGGTTTTGCCGGTCGACCGCCCGAGTCGACCGTGGTTCTGGCAGATGCACGTATCAGTGTGCACGTTTCACGGTCGACCCGGACGGTCGACCGAGACACACCTGCCTGAAAGACTCTGCTCTCTGTTTGTTTGGGTCGACCGGGCGGTCGACCGTAGCCTGCAACGGCTATTTTTTTGTACTAGCGGTCGACCGGGCCGGTCGACCGGACTAGCCGTTTGAACAGTAACGGCTATTTTCTGAGCAGGTTTATTTTTGTCCTTTTCTCACGTAAGTGAGTTTAAATGACTTGTTTTGGGTTTAATACCTTCTGATTAGCCTTAAATATGTTTTATCTCTAAACCCTAGCCCTCTCCTATAAATAGGGGTGTTTGGGGAGAGATTGAATCACTAATCATTACAAGAAAAATTCAAAAGTTTAAGGCATTCAAAAGAGCTTGGTTTCTTGGTTTTTGTGCTGAAATTCTCTCTCAATTTCTGAAGTGTTTTTAAGAATTCTCTGATTTCATTTTCTTTTCTCTTTGCACACAAGAGTTTCATTCCTACTCATTGTTCTCTAAGGACCTTTGTAAGGGAAGAGAATTTTGAAAGAGAAAGTTTGTGGTCTTTTGACTACCAAGAGAGAACTTGTACTTGAGATTGTGGAGTTGGGTACTCCGGTGTATTTGTGACATCTTTGTGATAGTGGAAGTGGTTGGAATCCTTCTGGAGAAGGCGGGGAAGTAGAGCTGGGTGCTCGAACCTCGATAACAATTCTTTGTGTTTGCGTTTGGTTTACTTTCCTTGTTCTTGCACTACTTTCATTGCTATTGTTGCTTGCTTTTAATTGTCATTGCTATATTCACTTGTTGTCATTCATCTTGTCAATCATTGTCCCATACAAAAAGGTTGCATTGCGCACCTCCAACTCATTTCACGAGGAATCAGGAGGAAGGAGTTCAGAACCCTTCACGGGGCATTCGGCTCTTAGTCTTGTTTTGGGCGATTGTTGCATCATATTTTTAAATTGTGCATTGATTAGCATTATCACCTATTCACCCCCCCCTCTAGGTGATTTTCACAAGGTTCTATAATTTTACCTTTTACAGTTACCAGCTTAGTTTTCTGCATACATAAAATACTAACATGCCGTCTAATCATAGCATCAACTAACTCTGCTAATGTACGTGTAAGAGAACCTATGCTCATGATGCTAACCTAATCCTATGTTGAAGTGTTGTGAATCTGAAAATCTTTCCACTTTTCATCCTGCTGATGAATCTAATCCAACCCTGCAACCAAACCTACCTTCTTCTGTCTCTGGTTTCAGAATTTTCCTATTGGTTGTGTGCGAATCTGAAATATTTGGATCCGCACAATGTAGTGAATCTGAAAATATTCCATTTTTCATCATGCTGATGATTTTTTTCCAGAATTACTGCATGTCTGGTTTTCTAGGGAAAACAAGTGAAATAATTCAACAAAAAGAACTGGATCATTCAGCTGATGATTTGTTGGTTGCTAGTGCACTGTGGGTTGCTGAAATTTATAAAGCTGATGAAATTTGTTGAAATTATTGAATACAGCTGATGAAATTTGCTAGTAAAGCTGATAGAATTTGCATACAGCTTCAAAGCACCTGTTTTTGAGACTCGCGAGGGAAAACACCTGTTTTTGACAAGCACCTTGAAATTTGGCAAAACAAGACACAGGCTACATTCAGTGCTCAACAAGCTTCTGATAAATTGGCTTTTAAAATTCAGAGTTTTTGAATCTGACCTCTAAAAGTTTCTACTGAAAGAAGAAGAAAAATCTTATTTAGGTCATACTGAAAATAATGCTATCTTCATCTCAGTTTCCCCTAGCACTCAGTGATACCCAACAGGCGCCGACCACTCCTTTAGCTGCTGTCCTGGACAATGAATATCCTGCAAAATTACGGCATATACTGTCAGTGATATGCAACTAACAAAACAATCAAAAACACAAACATATTGCCGCCAACATCATCATCATACCGAAGCAAAGTGATTAACATCGCGGTGGTGTGCCTCGTCAGCCCTCACCGCCATCACCACACGTCCGGTGGCAATCGCCAGTCGTCAATGGCGATGGCCGGAGCAGGAGCATTTTCAATAGCCCCGCTGTCGACTTCCTTCAAGAACTGCCTGTACGAGTACATGGCCTCCTCTTCGAGGTAGCCGACCACGCGACGAGCGAATTTGGGGGAGATGAGGTAGCCCAGGAAGTATGCATTGTAGAAAACCCCTTGCACTGTGATCACCAGTCCTGCCTCTCATACCACTCGGGCTGGGACACCTCCATGAATGTCATCAGGTGCATTCGCTCGTTCTCGCCCTCTTCCATCAGGGCGCCGATCCAGCAACCCAGTGGCGGAATCAGAAATAAATTTTTGAGTGAGCTGCAATCTTTTATAGCATATACTTATGAATTATATGAATTTATCAAAAGAATAAAACATTACTCTCCACTAAATCAGGAGTGGACCTAGGAATAAATTTATTAAAAGAAAACTAAAATAAAAAAGGGTCTAACACAATATATGTAAAAGAATAAAAATAAAAATGAGTTTAAGTCATTACATAAAAAAATCGGCCGGACTGTAGCCCGGCCCAGCCTACTACTGGGTCCGCCCATATGCAGCCACAACTGTGCTCGAAGCAGCGCAGGGAGCGGAGGTGGAAGAGCATACCGCCGACCATGCCGGACACGGCGGCCACAGTTTCGCGCATGACCACGCGGCAGCCGTATCTTTTCTGTTTATATGGAAAGAAATACATCAGAGTGGTCATTTTCGTTATCGACACAGATTGTTATTGGAGTGCATGATTCGCTTTCGCGAAATTTAAAAAAATGTGTGAATAATCCAATAAGTTTTAGAACAATTTTTTTTTGGGAGTAAAATGAAATATTGACGATTGTTTAAGATTAAATGCGTACCTAAGAGTAATCATTTTGCAAAAATACAGAAAAATATCCTTAAATTTTCAGTACGACTTGCTGCATCCACACCCTTCTCAGCCGTTTAACTTGTGATCAGAATACCCTTCAGTGGGCCCCTCTTTTATTCCCATTTCTCTGTAGTCTCTATCTTTTGTTAGAAAGGAAAGAAATTTGGGGAATACCTGTTTGGTGAAAATGGGCTTGTTATAATTTCAAACAAGAAATTAATGATGTAAACAAAAAAGTTGGGGCACCAAATAATAATAACTGAAAAGAATAAAAAAGAATTTCAGTTTTCAACTAAAAAAGTTGCCATTCAACCAATGAATAAACTGGATTTTTGAAGAAGGAATGGGTTCAAAAAGAGGAGCAAACTGATGCTGAAGGGGGAATGGGTTCAAAAGGGGAAAGAAAATTTGAGAGAGAGAGAGAGAGAGCAATAGTTATAATAATATAGGGTAATTTGTTGAAAGTAGCCCCAATTTTAGTGAAAATTTTCTTTAGGTGAAGTGCAGTCTTTTAATTCAGGAATATTAAGAGAGGTTTTAGGGATTTTGTGGCCCCAATACGGTTCAGTTTGAGTAAATTTTTTCTTTTTCTTTTTTTTAATTTTATATAAAATTCTAATTCTAGCTTGATTGCATAATGAGGATTGATGGGGCACAAAATTAGCTCATGAGCGCAATAGCGTTTGATCTGCAACCTGGGGAGTGGCAATTGGTCGGGTGGGGTCATATTCGGGTGGATTCAAATTGAGTCGACCTGATTATTGTTGACCCGAACCCGCTGCATTTTATAGACTAGTCAATATTACAAATTTATATCCGACCCGAAGTTACAAGGGATCGACCTGACTTAATCATATTAATCTGTTTATTAAATTTTAAATCTTGTTGAATGACTCAAAATGAAAGTTATAAAACACAAAAAGAGAGAAAAGATACTATTAGCTTCAAAGTTTACAAACAAAATCTCTTGTTTATCAAGAAAACACCTAAAATTAATCTATTTTAAGTAAAATCATGACACCCACGTCTGGTGGATAAATCTCACCAATTTGTGGATAAATCTCCGTCACAAGCGACTTGATGCTCTTGATCATACTTGTCAGAGCACACAGAGTAGTGACATCTTTCATGTTAGGAGCACCGTGTGGTGCCGTCTAAGACCCCTGGCATGAGAATCAGTAAGTGAAAAGATGGGAGGACCAGGAAGAGGAAACTGTCGGTGTGTTTTGGTGGTGTACTGGCAGAAAAATTGTCAGTATAGTGCGGTATGTGCTCTAAGGGTTAGGGAAGCGACCTTTTTGAAGAAGGAGACGTATTTGTAACTGATAGAGGAGATGGTTTGGAGGCGAAAAAAGTGGATTGTTGTAACTACACGATCTGCAGGTGCTGGATTCTGCGTAATAGTCATGATCAGCTCCTGATTGGTTGGGATCACATGCAGAAATATTTGTTACCATGTATAACCACTGACACTTATGTAGGGTCGTTATACTTCTTCAACGTGGGGGAGGATAGAACTGCATAACGGAAGGCAGAGATTATGGCGAACTGCTTCCGGAAGCTTCTGATTCAGAATCAGAGACTTTGTACTGTGAAAGGCTTCGAGTGATCAAGGCCTCGGAATAGCAGAATGCAGTTACTGTTTGGTCAGAAAAATTGCGAGGTAAAATTTGTTTGAGTGGATGAAAGATTACATTGGGACAATTCTAATTATAAAAGAGAGAAGAGTTTGAGTCGATCTCCTCTTTGAATGACTGATGAAGTGCGCAGCTTAAGCCAATGGATGAAATAATCTCAAAGAGATTTAGAACTTGAACTTAGCAAGTTAGAAGAGCAGAATTCTATATGGCCAAGATTGCTCGAGTATCGAACTCTTTGAAATTCAAATGCTAATTTTCTCCAAACTAGCCGACCTTTTTTTCATAACTTTCATAGCTATTTATAGGAGCGTTTGGCGTACAACTGACCCCTTGATTTTCTCTATAATGGGGATGAATTTACCCCCATTATGTGGCTAAAATTTGGGTCTTAAATTGACCCAGTTTGTAGTTGTCAGTTACAACAAAACGCGGATCTCACGTTGACAGATAAATCACGGAGCTCGCAGTTGAATTGAATGCGAAGCTGCCCAAGCTCGTGTCTGTATTGGAACGTGACTTTGAGGTCTTGTTTTGAAGAGTCACATGACCATCGCGTTTAGCACAGAATGTGACTCTCGCGTCGTGTTGTTGATGAAGTGCGACATCCGCGTTTAGAGTTGAAACACGACCCTCGCGTTGACATGCTGTCCGCGTTTGAGCGTTTATCTTCAGTGATTTTTAGACAGCTTACAGAACTCCCTCCAAAGTTTTTAAATTGACTGGGACGGATTTTAAAATATTTGGACTCCATATTTGCCCAGGATCTTGATGATTGGACTGGCAATCACTTGAAGTGATTAGAGCTTGACCTGTCTGGATTCTAGTCTTCGTAAGTGTAATGTTGAACTGCTTGAAGCCTCCAAGAATGATCATTGTAAGTATCTAGATACGCAGTCTAGAACTTATTTGAGCTTTGATTTGATTGTTGGTATACTGTTGAACCAGTTGAATTGTCGTTCACTTTTACTAGTTTACTGTTGAACTGATTGTATAAGTGAAGACATATTCTTTGTATTGGAGAGAAAACAGAGCTTTCATTGAAACGCGAATGTCATGTTGGACGCGATCCTCATTGATTTAAAAGTGCAGAGGTCACATTGGATGGGGATGTCGCATTGGACGTGACTGTTGTTGAACGCAAATGTCATTGGACGCGGATGTCGCCTTGGACAATTCTGGACACGGATGTTTCTTTGAAACGTGTATCTCCTCAGTGCCACGCTCAGCTTAATTGGAGCTTGCGGCCATTAGGGATATGGTTCAACAAGAGCTCAATGCCGAATCTTCTAAGTTGAAAACCTTCGGGCCAAGCTTGCCGCCAAGAAGCTCTTGACTGAAGAAGAACTATGGGATAAGGCCATGACTGAGGTAGAAGAGACTCGCCAGAGGGATTCCAAGAGTTCATAGATAAAGTCTTTCGTTGAGCGAGATTAACCTTTTCCTTTTGCAACATTTGTATCTTTTTTTTGAAATAAAAGATAAAGTGTTTGTATCACTCTTACTTTTTTGATTGAAATAAAAGTGATAATTCTGCCTTTTGAATCATGCATGTTTTCTGTTTTATTAGAAAACTAAACTGAATAAAATAATTTTTTTTGGTCAGAGGTGTGATATTAACTTAGCAAGTAAATGATTAAATGACTTCACTGGAGAAGTTGAATGGGGAAGGTGTAGTTTTAACCAAAGATCTCGTTTTCATTAAGAAAATCGAGAAAAATTACTGTTAGAGATGTGATGTTAACTTGACAGGGAAATTTGTTAGACATGTGATGTTAACTTAGCAAGTGAAAGTCTCATTTTGTGAAAAAAATCGAGAAAATTACAGTCAAAGGTGTAGTATTGAACTTAAGAGTGAAATATGCTAGAGGTGTGATATTAACTTCGCACCAAAGGTCTCATTTTCACTGAGAAAATTGAGAAGATTAGTGTTAGAGGTGTAGTATTGAACTTAACAGTAATTGAATTTGTGGTTTGAGTAATTTTTGATTAGAGGTGCGATATTAACTTGACTAATATTTGTTTACTGTTAGAGGTGTAATGTTTAACATAATAGTAATAAAATTTGTTTGCAATTTGAGCAAATTAGATCGTCAGAGGTATGATATTAACTTGAGAAAGATTTAAATTTGTGATTTGAACAAATTTGATGGATTTGCTATTCTATTGATGAGAATAATAAGTAGAGTTTGATTCTGCTAGAGATAGGTTTTCTCAAGTTTTTTTCTTAAATAAATTCTTTTATTGATATAACATGAAGTATTAATGGCCTCGGCTCATAGACATTAAGGGAGGCCATACTCATTTATTATGGTTCTTGCAATCTTTCGGAGAGTCCGATTTTTTCTTTCAACTATCTCATTTTGTTGTGGGGTTCTCGGGCAAGAGAACTCATGCTTGATTTCATGTTCTTCACAATGGGTAATGAAAGAGTTGTTAATAAATTCACCACTTCTATCACTACGAATATACACAATCGAAAAATCTTTTTCTTTTTCTACTCTTTTGCAAAATACGTTGAAAAATGGAAACATTTCATCTTTGCGTCCAAGGAAGAACACCCAAGTAAATCTTGAGAAATCATCGACTAAAATAAAAACATATCTATTTTCACTTAAACTCTAAACTTGAGTGGGACCAAACAAGTCCATATATATTAATTCTAATGGACGAGTAGTCATGACATCCTTAATTGATTTAAAAGATGATTTTGTTTGTTTACCATGTTAGCATGCATCACATAAATGATTTTTTTCAAACTTCAACTTAGGAGTGTCTCTTACTATATCCTTAGAACTAATACAAGCAAGATGATTAAAAAAAATATGTCCTAGTCTTCTATGCCAAAGCCAAGAATCTTTATTTAAAGCTGAAAACATTTTTCATTACAATAAGATTATGTAAATCAATAATATAAATATTGTTCTCTCTAAATCTGAAAAATATGCAAGTATATTTATCATCCACAGCTATACAAGTTGTAGAATAAAAAATTACTTAAAAAACCTTTACCATAAAGCTAACTAATACTTAAAAGATTATGCTTCAAACCATCTACTAAAGCGACATTTTCAATAGTAGGAGATGTATTAATCTTCACATTACCTTAACTGATGATGTGTCCTTTTGAATCATCTCTGAAGGTGACGGTACCTCCTTCCTTTGATCTTGATAGTGTTGCAAAATATTAATAATCCAAGTCATGTGCTTTGAGTAACCACTATCAAGGTACCACCGTTCCCTATGTCTTGAAGGTTTGGTGTGTACCTGCATCTATAGAAGTAGAGGGTGTTGATTTTGGTACCCAAATCTTTTTGGATCCTTGAGAATTAGTATTTCGATTCCAACTATTCCTATTTACAATATTTAACCTATTATAACAAAACTTTGTTAAATAGCCTTTTTGGCCGTAATGGATACAAGTAAAGACTTTTGTATACATGGAAGCATGATAATGTGAATGTGGTGCTTTATGAGCACGCTTGGTCTAGTGAACATGTTTAGTGTGAGGTGTATGCAATGGTTGCCTTTTTGAAAATAAAGACTCAATTTTTTTTTAAAAAACATAAGTTTTAAGATCCGAATTCAAAACATCTATCATTTTCTTTAAAACTTCAAACTCATTTTTCTATAAAGAAACTATAGGTCTTTGCCGTTGCAAGCAATTTCATTAAAATCTTTTTTAGTTTTCTCAAATGAAATAAAAAATTCTCCTTTTCTTTTGAAATCACATTCAATTTTTCTTTAAGAAAATTATTTTTTCTTTTCAATCTAGAATATTGAAATTTAAAGGAGATATATTTTTCATCAAGTTCTTGAAAAGCAAAGCCGAGTTCATCAAGAGTTAATTCAAAATCATCAAGAGTGGGTTCTAAAGTTATCTTAGAGGAAGTCTCTCCTTGTGCCATGAAGCACACGTTTGCTGAATCTACATATTCTTTGGAGTCACTTTCTGAGTCATTCCAAGTAGCCTTCATTGCTCTCTTTTTGAAGATCTTCTTGGAGGAGGAATCTTTGTTCTTCATTTCGGAACAATCCACAAGGTGACTGGACTTCTTACAGTTGTAGCATGGCCCTATTTCAGTACTCCTTTCATCTTTACCTTGTTTCATTCCTTTTCTATATTTGTTGAATCTTCCTCTCTTGTAAAATATTCTTCTCACATTCTTGACTAAGAAAGAGAGCTCTTCATCATCATCTTCTTCATTGTTAATGTCCTCATTGTCGTCTGAAAGATTTTGAGAAGATTTGAATATAACATTCTTCTTCTTTAGTAGCACCTTATTTCCTGTAACTTTTCTCTCCATCTCATAGGTCTTTAGATTACCAATAAACCCATGAAATTCATTTCTTTTTTGTCATTCAACTCCTTCAAGGTGGTTGATTTAGCTTTCCATGATTGTAGAAGTGCACGTATAACTTTTCTAACCTTTTAGTCATTATCAATGGAGTCACCTAAAAAAGAAAGATCATTAGTGATTTTTGTGAATCTTGTAATCATATCATCTATGGTCTCATTGTTATTCATATTTAAGTTTTCATATTGAGAACGCAATAGATCAATCTTTGCTCTCTTTACTTGAGAGGTATCTTCATGAGTAACAACAAGATTACTCCAAATCTCATATACCGATTTGCAATTAATCACTCTAGAAATGTCATCGTCATTGAGGACTTGCAAAAGAGCATAGTGGGCCTTAGCATTGGTCTCAAACTCCTTAACGGTGATATCGAACCAAGTGTCCTCATCACCATTGGGAGCCGAAAAAGGCTTGGTAATAGCCTTAGTAACACGACTTCCTAATGATTGTAGGAATATGGTCATCTTAACTTTTCAAATGAGAAAGTTAAGTCCATCAAACTTTTGGGGGGTCTTGACGTCATCCGCCATGCATGTGAAAAATAAGTAATGTGATAGGTCAAGATAGGATCATTCTTAGTTGGTGAAACCTAAAAAAAAAGAGTCCTTGCTCTGATACCAATTGAAATTCACCTAAAGGGGTAGGTGAATACACTAAAGCAAATAAAAATTGAAGTATAAATCTTTCAATTTAAAACTCACAAATAAGAAATGAAGCCGAATACCCTGTGAAGAGCTCTGAACTTCTCCTCCTTGATTCCTCTAGATTAAGAGTTGAGATGCACAATTGCTTTCTTGAAGTAGTGAGAAAACACAAGTATATAATTGCTAAAGAAGGAGCCCACAATATGTATTGCAATAAGAGTTGAGTTTAGAGAAAGCAAATTCAGAGAGTCAATCACAAACAAGAAGAATTATTCTCGTGGTTCGAGGCACTGCTCTATGTTACCGCCTTCACAGTAATGAAGGATTCTACTATGCAACTAAGATTACACTTTACAGTTATTTATCTGGCAAGATCTTGGAGCCGCAACTCCTATCCTTTCTCACTAGAGGAGCACTCCAACAATTTAACAGCAAAGGGATGATCTTTTTTAGATCATCAAACTTCTAACAAGATCCTATAGTTTAGAATAAAGATTGAAGCTCAAGAATACGGTATGCAAGAAATATAGTGGAGAAAAGAAATTTTGAGCACTAAAACTTTTTCAGAGGATGCAAATGATTTTTAACCTAAAAACTAATTATTCAACCATAGAAAATGATCATTTATATAATGTTTAAGAAAATAGCTGTTTAAGATACCCAAACATGATAGATTAACAATAAACCACGTTTTAAACATAAAGTCAAAAAAAAATAAACGGTTACCAACAATCTAATAGGGCAGTCGACAGTACTTAGTGTACTGCTTTAGAAAAAACAGATTGCCCGTCGACAATGGAAGTGAACTGTCGACAATATATACTGAAAATACAGTATCAACTGTCGACAGTCCACTACCACTATCGACAGTCACCCTAATATTTGAAAAACCTAGAACTATCAGAAAAACCATGTCGATAGTTCCCTGCTAAGCACCTGTCGACAATCCTTAGGCTGCCTGTCGACAGTTGAATATAGAACTGTCGACAGTCCAAGTTGTGTTTTGAAAGTTTTGAACTAAACATAATTTTAAAATATTTTTTAAAAATATCTTTGATAAACATTTGAGTGTGTGTGTGTATGATCCTTTGAGCTCCTCTTTATATTAAACTTTAATATTTTATAATAAAATAAAAACTCAATTTCATTACATTCATGTTCATCTTCATGGCGTCGAGAATATCAACCTTTTTGATCCTGTATCATGATGTGCGAAGAGGAAACTATCTTGAGGAGAACCTGAAACTTATAATACTAAAAGATATATATTAGTTCTCATGTATATTCATGAGTAGATCATCATCAAAACAAAGAACGATTATACCCTTGGGCCAATATTATTCCGCAATCTCTTTACACCCTTTTTATTATAACAATATTTTCTACAAATAACTTCATGCGGAGGCCTCCATGATTTATCTATTCCTTTCTTCCTCACTCTGAATTCCCTGTTCCTTACACACGCATTGTAGAAGTTGTATGCCTCATCATCTGATGCAAATTTCTTCTCTATAAAAATAATTTCACTTCCAGACGTGTCACTATGCAAATTTATGTCCTAAAAAAAAGTTCACTTCCATTTAATAAAGTTTACAACTATGCAAAAATTATTGAATTAAAAGACAAAAATAAGAATGGACTGCGACTAAAGTTGCAGTTCTAATAAAATAAAGGACTGCAACTAAGGTCACAATTTACAACCATGCAATGAAAAATCAAATCACAAAGGACTACAACTAAGATCGTAGTCCTAATAGAAGATGAAAAATTATTTTATTAAGCACTGCGAGCTTAGTCGCATTACTAAAAAACTTATAATATCTATGTCTAAGAAAGTAATCAACAGATATTCAAATTACTTTAGGACC
The DNA here is from genome assembly GCA_038442645.1 of Agave tequilana. Classification (NCBI taxonomy): domain Eukaryota; kingdom Viridiplantae; phylum Streptophyta; class Magnoliopsida; order Asparagales; family Asparagaceae; genus Agave; species Agave tequilana. Next base: position 56,384 of record JAVJIF010005215.1, read on the forward strand.
GCGATTAAGGTCGTATTATCACTCAGAAAAAGTAAAAGATTATTTATGAGAATTGCGACCAAGGTCGTGTTGGCCCAAAGGCCCATCACTCTAGTTTTGATGATGATTAACTCATGTAGTTATAGTACTAATGATCTCGTGGTATTTAAGTTTCAGATATTCAATCAAAATCTTAGTTGGTGTTTAGCTTCAACAAAAGATTAAAGTCAAGCTTTGAAGTTAGCACGTGTTGATTCAAGTGCTCAAGACAGAGTCTAGCTCTACATAGATCGTGTTTGGATCAAGTCAATATTGCCAAGAAGATTTATTCAAGAAGAAGACTTGAGTCAAGAGTTTGTAAGTTTAGATTTATGTAAAAAATGTTAGCTCAAAGGCCCATCACTCTAGTTTTGATGATGATTAACTCATGTAGTTATACTACTAATGATCTTGTGTTTAATAAGTTTCAGATATTTAATCAAGATCTTAGTTGGTGTTTAGCTTCAATAAAAGATTCAAAATTAAGTTTTGAAGCTAGCACGTGTTGTCAAGAGCTCTCGCGTTAAGATCGCATCAAGTACTCAAGAGGAGTCTAGCTTGTTGAATCAAGTTTGGATTAAGTCAAGATGGAGAAGAAGATTTTTAAGACTTGAGTCTATGTTTGTAAGTGTTAAGATTTTTATTTTTAGATAAAATGTAAAAGATAGTTTAGTTGTGGATTTCTCAAACTCTCTCACACACACACAAAATTTATATATGTTTTTATAAGAAATAATTTTAGTTTTTGAAAATACCGTTTTAGTTTTGAGCTTCAAAGTATATATTTTTATGTTTCATGAATAGATTTCATCAAAACAAGTTTATTTGGTTTACATGTGTATTGAATTTCATTCATACACATTGATGCTTCATATTAGTTAGAAAAACTTAGTTTGATATTTTTAGTTCATGGTTTTAAGTTTTGTTAAAGTCAAAACTTATTTTGAGCTTATTGTCAAAAATATAGATATTTCATCCTTACACATTGATGCTTCATATTGTTTAGAAAAACTTAGTTTGATGTTTCAAGTTCAGGGTTTTAAGTTTTGTTAAAGTCAAAACTTATTTTAATCTTATTGTCAAAAACATAGATATTTCATCTTATATATGTATTGGATCATATCCATACACACTATGCTTCAAAAGTATTTTAATATCTTGTTTTTGTATTTGGACAAGTTTAAAAAAAAATCAATTTTTCATTTAAAAGTTTGAGTTTGAAAAATATTAGTTTTTGTTCAAGGCTAAATTTCTATATCGCAAAAATAGTTCAACTTATTTTGTAATATGTGTTGATTTTTTATGACACATATTGTACTTTAAAGTATTTTAATGAACTTATTTTTGTTGATTTTTATGTAATTTAAATAAAATTTTAGGGTTTAAAAGACCAAGTTTTAAATCTCTTAATCCCAGACCTGGGCTTATGGCGGTCGATCGAGCGGTCGACCGAACTAGAGGTCGGTCGACCGAGCGGTCGACCGATGTATACAAAATGTGCACACTGTCCTGGCTTAAGGGCCGGTCGACCGATCCAGATAGCTTGCTCTCTGGATCTGGCCCCGGTCGACCGAGCAGTCGACCGACCATGAGAGCATTGCTCTTTGGTTCTTGCCTCGGTCGACCGAGCGGTCAATCAACAGTCAAGACCTGGGTGCGGTCGACCGAGCGGTTGACTGGTAACCCTGACGGTCTGAAAAATGACCGTTGACTGGTTGACCGGCCGGTCGACTAACATGCCAATCTGGCCTATAACTACTAGTTTTCTGATGCTTCTATAAAAGGGACTTTTTGCTAGATTTTTGGGTAAGATTTTTAGGCGGTTTTCTAGAGCTCTTTTTCAGAGTTTCCAAGCAAGTATTTAGAGCTTCATTTTCATATCCAAAAGAGAGTTTTCAAGAATAAATCTCTCATGTTTTCAAAAGAGTTTATTAAGTTTTTCACTCATTCTGTCTAGTTTTCTCACAGAAGCTTGAGCTTTACATTGCTATATCAATCCTATAGGATCCTTATTGTGAGAGAGTTGTTTTTGTGATCAAGAGAAGTGATCATAAGTGTTTCACTCCCTTGTGAGAATTTGTAGAGGTGCGGCCTCGTCAAGCTAGTGTGCTTGCGTGTGTTGTTCTTGCGGAAACAAGTGAGGGACTTGCGGTTTTAAGAGTTCTTGAGAGAGCTTGTTGTAGGTGTTATGGCACCGAGTGATCTTGCGGGATCGTTATAGTGAAAATCCTTCATAGTGTTGAAGGCGGGGACGTAAAGCAAGTGTGTTCGAACCTCGAAACACTTATCCCGTGTTTGCGATTGCTTATCTCTTCCTCTCTTACTTGTGTTTATATATCTTGCATGCTTTTATTGTTCATCTCTATATGCTTGATATATCTTGTGCTTAATTGATATATATGCGTGGTTGTTTGTGTGCTCACACTTTTATTTAATCAAGAGAGTTATAGTGGCACATCAACTCTTGATCTAGAAGAATTTTGATGAGATAGTCCAGATCCATTCACCAAAAATTCAGCTACACTCTTTTGTTATACGTCATGTGTTTGCGTAATAGTTTTTTAGGTTGCATAATTAAGTTTTAATTCCACATTAGTTGGCATTAGATTAGCTTGTCACCTATTCACCCCCCTCTAGGTGACTTACAATTAATATGAGAGCTTGGTGCTTTTGATTTGGGTCTAACAACCTTGATTTAATATCCTCATTTAGCTAATCACAATATCTGTTTATACACACATATGGATTTTATGACACCTCCCATGTTTAACATTCTTAATATCCAAACTTGAAAAGTTAAGATGTCCATGTACCTAAAAGCCCTAGATATTCATGTTTATTTTGCTACCATTAAAGATTCTAACTTTTTAAATGGAAAATATTTTGAGGCTAATGCAAAAGCCATTGATGCTCTAAAGTCAACCCTAAATGATAATTATCTATTTAGGGTTTCTAACTTTAATTCGACTTTTTTAGTATGCAACACTTTAGTCTCCCTTGGTGAACAAAAGCAATACTGCATGGGGAGTGACTAGGATGATGAAAGTGCCACTTTCAATATATGCTACATGGTCTAAGGGGAGGACCCTCTTGGGGAAATTTTGAATCTGAGGTTGATGAAGATGTTGACATGCCATATAATGAATTTGCTATGTTTTGTTAACAACTTCTTAAAAAATATGATTTGTTAAAAAATGCAAATAAAATATTAAAAAATAAAAATAATTTGGCTTTAAAAAAAGATTCTTTTAAAAATAAATTTAAAATTATTTAAAAGAAAATGAATGTTTGAAGAATAAAATTATTTTTGCTGGAAAAGAAAAATAGATTGTTTTGAAGGAAAATAACTCTTCGAAAAAGAAAATTGTTTTAAAAGAAAAAGAAAATATTTCTAAAAAGAAAAAGAATTTTGTTTCTCATGCTCATGTCTCTTCTCTCTAAAATTGAAAATGATATGTGTACTTTGAAGAAAAACATTGATTGTTTGGGCTCTACTTTGAGCCAATGTGTATTTAAACATAATAAGTTGGAATCTATGCTCGCAAAAAATAAGTTCCACACATGCATGTACATCCTACACGGCATACACTTCATGTACACTATGCTCACACTCACACCACACATATGTATGCTAGCGTGTACAAATGTACACATAGTGACCACAAAGGCCATCTTGCAAGATTTTGCTTTGATAAAATAAATTATTAAAATTTTGCAAATAAAAATATCTGGGTTTCTTATGATGCTAACCCTTATAAACCCAAAAAGATATGGGTACCAAAATCTTCACTACTTATTTTTGATGTAGGTGTGAGCTCTCACAAGATGTGAGAGGATTGGTGCCTTGGTGGTGAATGCATTAGAGCTTGAATGACACACTCAATTGATGCATCACTATCAATGAAGCATGGTGGGAGGACTACCATGATTTGGAGACCTAGAAAATAATTTATATGGTTTGGTAATTATCTCTAACTCCCATTTTTTTTACATGGTTTATAATGATGATTTTAGCATGTTGTGATTTTAAATTCTCATTATGTTAAATGCAATATTAATTAGACATGTGATATACATAGATAGTCTTTGAGATACACCCATATTTATATGGATTCATATTTTTGTGTTCTCACTATAGTTTAGCTATTATGTATATCCTACTTTTAAAACACTTGCATTTACCCTAATGATCATATTTGTTTAAATTTTTGTACTTTATGCTTTGATTACATGTTTAGATATAGTTTTCATTAAAATTTGTATTTATACTTGTACAATTAGTGAGTTATACTTGACTCTTATGTTTGGGTGCCCTAATACTCATGTATACTCATTAGATGTATTTGTATAACCTAATTTTGATGATTCTTGAATATTTACTTATTTCTTCTATTTTTGCAACATGTTTTTATGTTTGCTTCATGTATATGTTAATTTTGTCCTAAACTTATATATACCTTGAAGCTTGTTTGGTTTTGATAAAAATTTTAGTTTTGATGATTTTCATGTTTATGAAAAAGGATTTTCATTTATTAAGATTCATTGCCTTATCTTTATGAATATGTCATTTACATGATTCCTGTGCACTCACATCTTTTTTTTACTCATGAATTTGTTTTCATGAGCATATATGAGCTTCATGGATTTTGAGTGACAACTCTTATGTAATATACATATTTCATGAAATACATATTTTGAAGGATCTTTAACTAGTTTTTTAAAAACTATTTTAAACTAGTTATTTATTTTTCATTTGGTAGTATTTTCAATCTATAATTACTTTCAATTTTATTTTCGAAAACCCTACCTCCAAAGGGTGGTTGGATGGGTGATCATGCCTTGTATGCTCAAATTGAATATATCTTTTAAACTTGTGCATGATAAGGGTGAATTGATATGAGTTATACAGATGATCTTCATGTTGTTTCTTATTATACTCATATTTTATTTTCTATATATGTATGCTTCAAATTTCAATTGATATTTCAATTTCATACATACATATATATGATTTTAATTGTGCTTATTTTACATGTCCATACATATTTTAAAGTACAAACTGTTTATACTAAGCTTGACTTCATTCTAAATATTAATTGGCATCTCTACAAGCTTATGCATTGATTTTAATTGGTATTTTTTTGATATCAAAATGTATTTCATATTTCACCTACAATTGGTATCAAAATCCACTATTGATATCTTAAAAATTTTGTTTATCTACAAGTAGTGTCAACATTTATTTTTGTCAATTACTATTTGATTTCAAATGACATCAAAATTTATTTTATTCACTTTAAGAAATTTCAAAATTTATTTTAAGTGGTATCGAAATTTTTTTTAAATTTTTTTGTTTGATATGTATTGCTTATATGTAAGGGGAGCTTAACATCTCAATATATAGATTCATATTGAGTGTATTATACATATAGTAGAGCTTGACCTCTCTTCTTTATGTGATACACGTGTGTAGGGGAAGCTTAACATCTCCATCTATACATTGTATATTATGCTTATGTGGGTGATTGAGGCTAAACCTGCACACAAAATACAGAATTATAGAACTTAAGAATAAACTTGTGCAAGTGCTCAATTCTTCCGCTATAGCAAGTGGCTATGCGTGTCGTGATCCACAAGGAGGGTTTGCGATGGAAGCTTTACGGTTCTTTATTGAAATCGTTAAGAAGAAAAGCGAGAGTTCTTCTCTGTTTTTAAGTTAAGAAAAAGAAAAAGAATGTTAATGGTTAAAGTTAAGAAGAAAATGGAAGATGAAGAAGGTGGAAAATCAGAAAACAATAGAAGCGACTATGTACAATGAAGTGGAAAGAAGAATGAAAACGATTTGGAAGAAGTGGTTGGTGATCTAAACTAAGAAAGAAAAGAAAAGAAGTAAAGAAAAGTGAAGAAATACTTACCGAGGTTGAGTGATGACTTACCTGGAAACCGTTGCATGTTCTACCTTTGCTTCGGAGGCGTTCAACACATAAATCATAAGCTCGAGCTCAGTCCCCGTGCACATTATATCGTCAAGCCTAGCAAGAACGAAGTGATGCGGATCTTGGAAGAGGAGAACGTCTTCATGAACTATCGCTGGCTCTCACGTAGCTTAGTTATACTTGCTTTGGAATTCACTTGTACACTCAACAACAACAACCAAGGTAAAGTAGAAGAGGAAGACGAAACAAAAGAAAATACAAACATAAAAAGAACTTTTACCTTTATTAATTGCAGAGACAATGGAAGAAAGGAGGAGGGTACATCGTCGGTGTCACTCTCAACATCAGCCTCTCTCTCTTACTTACATGAATCTTCTTCTACCCTAAGTTACATACAAATTACATAAGAAGAAAAGAAAAACCTAAACTACAAAGAATTAAAACTAAGCTAAATCCTAATCTGCATTGGCGTCCTTTTTCAGCACAAAGAATGGCCTTTTATAGGCAGAAAACCCAGTAAGCAGGATCCCGGGGAGGTCGGGGGAGCAAACGCTCCCCCTAACTCCCCAACAAAGCCACAGAAACGCGGCTTGGGCCGCGTTTTCGCGGCCAGGGTGTGGCCAGATGGTCACACCCTGTTGGTGGGTCATCTTGGGATTATCTTCTGACTTTATCTTTAAGTGGTTTCTTCGTTTGAGTCCCGGATTCTGACGAAATAGCCTTTAATTTTTGGCTTTTAACCGATCGATTCTGAGAGGATTCTTCTCAACCAGTTTTCAACCTCTTGATTTTGCCCTGATTTCTTGAGTGCGAATTAATTCTGATTTAATTCAGAATTTTGGTGGGCTTTGGGCTCATTTCTCTTCATCTCCTTAAAGATTGGGCCTGCAAATAAATTAAACAATAAATTAGGACAATGCAGGCTTTTATTCTATAATAAGTATGAAAATATGATATTAAATATGCAACATTAGCGACTAATCACACCCCCATACCTATCTTTTGCTCGTCCTCGAGCAAAACAACTAAACTATACTAAGGATTATTAGACCACTTTCGCAGGTCGCGCGATTGCACTGAGCATGTGCAACAAGCCGTTAAACCTCTAGGTTTCCCCTAGAGGACGAGTTTTGTCTCGTGAGGGTTTTCAGCGGATTGCACCCACAAAATCCATAAAGAAAGAGAAATAAAGAGTTAGTATTTTTGAAAAGCATTTTGAAAGAGAAAAATATTTGAAATATGATTGTAAGATCTAAGTAATCTATAAGTTAAAGGAAAACTGAATTTTTCATTCCTAAACTTAGTCTCTATTCAAAAATTTGTTATCAATCAAAGTAAGGAGTCAAATTGTACTTCTCATTTAGTCTATTACTTTATCCTAAGTCATATGCACCTTGTGACTGTGAAAATTTTGACTAAGGGTTCATTTACTCTAACTCTTATGCCTTATTTATTTATATACTTTTTTTTTGTTTTATTTCTCAATTTCATTAGGCTTTCTAATCTGCCCATGTAACAAGCATTCAGTCGGTGACACCCAAACCGGACAGTTTTAGGGCACCAGGTGAGAAAACACCCCTAAGGACTTAAATACTCGAGCAGATAAGGCCACGAAACCAAGATTTTTATTTATACGATGTACCCCTTTTAGGCGTGAATACTTATGCTTCATGAGGCATAAATACCCAGCTTAATCAGAGGATACACATTTTTTTTCAAACTCATCTAATTATCTTTTGCATAAATACTAAGGCTTTCTTAGGCCAAAGCACCTAGCTAATCAATAATTAGGCTTGTTTTTTTTTTTTTTTTTTTCAAACTCATCTAATTATCTTTTGCATAAATACTAAGGCTTTCTTAGGCCAAAGCACCTAGCTAATCAATAATTAGATTTGTTTATATATATATATATATTTTTATAAGGCATAAGGATCTTTGTTTTTGAACCTTAAGTGTGTAAGTGTATGAAGTGTGCATATTTCATCAAGGTAAAGATCAAGACTAAATTACTTTGACAAATTATCTTCCTAACTCTATAAATCAAACAAATAATCTTATTTTGACCAAGTATAAGAAATCTTAATTTGGATTTTCCTATTCCTTAAAATTAACTTAATTTCTTACAAAAATAAGTCAAAATATTGTTTCTATTTTTCAAAAAGTTTTTAAAAGTAAAGAAAAGTGTTATTTTTCTTTAAAGAAAAAGAAAAGTTATGTTAGACCCTCCCCCACACCTATCTCATGCATTGTCCTCAATGTATGAATTAATGCATAGATGCATGAAAAAGAAGAAAGGGAAGGAAAGTGTTACCTTAAGGTGGTGGTTCCGGTGGTGGTCTGATTGGTCCACGAAACGTGGCCCAATCAACTTTTCTTGGGTCTCGGAGGAACCCACCAGAAATATCTTTAATATAACCCATTAAAAAGATGTATCCATAAAGGATCTTTATTAAATATTTAACCCCATCTAATGTCCATATTCCATAACTAATTTCGGAGTCAAATTTGTCAACCACCTCGTCCCAGAATGGAGTATGAAATGATAGAACGGTTGACTTGGACTCAGGAAGGACAGGAACTAGGTGACTTAAGTCAAGTAAAGGTTCGGAGTCGAAATTGGTTCAAGAAGCAGGTCCAAGTCAAGAAGTTGAAACTCTAGTCCACATGTATTTTCTAACAATGGAATGTGACTTAATGTGGGTGATTCCAGTTCAGGAATGATAGGTGGAGGAATCAAAACTGACTCTAAAATATTACTCAAGTTTGGTAACACAACAGGAGTCAATATTGATTCAGAAAGTTGAACTGGATCACAGATTTGAGAATCTAGGTCACATATCTCATTGAGTTCAATATCAAAAAATTGAGAACTTGCCAATTTGTCAATAAAATTTTCAAAATTGTATAATTGGTCAAGTTCAATATGATCCTCAAGAATGGGTGATTCAATTTCATGATGAATTGGCACGGGATTCAATGTTGACTCAGGAAAAAGATTAAAATCAGGTGAAGATACCGGAGTCATAATTGAACCAGGAAGTAGAATTGAATCACTAAGTTGGGGTTCAGGATCATATTCATTTTCAAGTTCTATTTCAGGAAAAGGAAAACTTGCTAAACTGTCAATATCTTTTTCAAAATTTGAAGTTTGAGCAAGTTCAAGTGGTTGTTCTGAAATGGAATCTTGATTTCCAAGACTACATGACTCTTCGACTCTAACAGGATGGTTAATGACATCAGAACGGGTCAAACGGTGAGAACGTAGAGATTCGACCATCATATCTATGTCACGATTTCTAGCATTTTGAGCATGAGTCATGGCTTCAAGCATCTTTTCATAATTGATGGGTTCATTGTTTTGATGAAAAGATGAAGAGTTGTCTTGGAAGTGGTAGTGAAATTGTGAGTCCATCAGATTTTGGGATTTGTGTTTGGACTCACGCATACTCATTTCCAAAATTGATGGTCTTCTATTTTGGACCGGTGGAACTGAGTATGACTCTTGGAAATATTGTGGACTAGGTGAGAAGGAGGACAATTTGGTTGAAAATTGGACTCGGGGTAGGTGAATCCCCACTGACTCTGTGAAGAGTTGAAATCGTTATGGAAATTATAGTCATACGATGGGGGACATGGGTTATATTGATTCGGATAAGACCAATCCGGCACACTAGGTTGGTTAAAGTCATGATATGCCGGGTTGGTAATATTCGAAAAAGAGTTTGATGTGTAATATGGATTATTATTATAGTTGGAAAAATTATTATTATAAGCCATATCATACAATGGAATACAAACAAAAGAAAGAAAAACAAACAAATAAACAAACAAGAAAGAAAAAATTCTAACCTAAGTTAGGGTAGACCTAGACCTAGACGACTCCTAACTGGTTAGACTGTCCACGGGAGGTTTAATGTAGACTTTGACCACAAGCTAATCAGCCAGGTCAGGGCAAGGTTGGTGGGAGATTTTCTGTCAAAAGACGTTCCTTAATTAAATAACCACCAACCTTCTGGCTTTCGGCCCTTAATCCCTTTCCTAGACACTGATTTGGCAAGAGTCAAGTTCCAACACCTTTCCCCCTTAGGATAATCTCCTAATTGAGTCTGAGATGTCCCTAGGGCCAACGTCTACATATTTTAAGTTAGGCTTGGGTTAGTGAGTGCTTGGATTCTGATTTTTGGGCTAAGGAAGGGTGATTAAATCCCCACCTTATCTTATTATTGGGTGGTGCCCTTAAGATCAGTTTTTGTGCAAGTGTACAAGATAAATAAGATGCACTCAAAGCGATATAAATCAACCAAGAGATAGTCTTATTCTAAATGCAATGCAAACATACCTTGCTCCAGCACTCTTCAACAGTAAAAATAAATGAATTGAAAAGACACGTGCCTAAAATGCAAACGTCTAATCAATTTTTTATCTTTTCAACAAATGTTTTACTGTTGATTATTAGCAGGCTTTTGTGATGGCATATAAGGAAAAATAAATTGCAGAAAACTAGAATTTTTGCAAGTCAAGCAGCCCTGCAAAAAAACAAAGTTAGTAGTGAACTCTTCCTTGCCGCGCAAACGCGACAAAAGTCGAGAAAACGCGACAATTCAGAGGGTACTTGGTCTCTGCTTTCTACAGTAGAGGCCCAAGACCACTTATGTGTTACTGCAATCTTCTTTTCCTGCTTTGCTTGCCCTGTAACCTGCAACAGAGAAGAAAGTTCGTTTTAGTTCTAAAAATATTTTCAAGAAAAATTCAGATTTCAATAGAAACGTTACCCTCCCCGGCAACGGCGCCAAAATTTGATTGAGGCTAAACCTGCACACAAAATACAGAATTATAGAACTTAAGAATAAACTTGTACAAGTGCTCAATTCTTCCGCTATAGCAAGTGGCTATGCGGGTCGTGATCCATAAGGAGGTTTGCGATGGAAGCTTTACGGTTCTTTATTGAAATCGTTAAGAAGAAAAGCGAGAGTTCTTCTCTGTTTTTAAGTTAAGAAAAAGAAAAAGAATGTTAATGGTTAAAGTTAAGAAGAAAATGGAAGATGAAGAAGGTGGAAAATCAGAAAACAATAGAAGCGACTATGTACAATGAAGTGGAAAGAAGAATGAAAACGATTTGGAAGAAGTGGTTGGTGATCTAAAGTAAGAAAGAAAAGAAAAGAAGTAAAGAAAAGTGAAGAAATACTTACCGATGTTGAGTGATGACTTACCTGGAAACCGTTGCATGTTCTACCTTTGCTTCGGAGGCGTTCAACGCATAAATCATAAGCTCGAGCTCAGTCCCCGTGCACATTATATCGTCAAGCCTAGCAAGAACAAAGTGATGCGGATCTTGGAAGAGGAGAACGTCTTCATGAACTATCGCTGGCTCTCACGTAGCTTAGTTATACTTGCTTTGGAATTCACTTGTACACTCAACAACAACAACCAAGGTAAAGTAGAAGAGGAAGACAAAACAAAAGAAAATACAAACATAAAAAGAACTTTTACCTTTATTAATTGCAGAGACAATGGAAGAAGAGGAGGGTACATCGTCGGTGTCACTCTCAACATCAGCCTCTCTCTCTTACTTACATGAATCTTCTTCTACCCTAAGTTACATACAAATTACATAAGAAGAAAAGAAAAACCTAAACTACAAAGAATTAAAACTAAGCTAAATCCTAATCTGCATTGGCGTCCTTTTTCAGCACAAAGAATAGCCTTTTATAGGCAGAAAACCCAGTAAGCAGGATCCCGGGGAGGTCGGGGAGCAAACGCTCCCCCTAACTCCCCAACAAAGCCACGAGAACGCGGCTTGGGCCGCGTTTTCGCGGCCAGGGTGTGGCCAGATGGCCACACCCTGTTGGTGGGTCATCTTGGGATTATCTTCTGACTTTATCTTTAAGTGGTTTCTTCGTTTGAGTCCCAGATTCTGACAAAATGGCCTTTAATTTTTGGCTTTTAACCGATCGATTCTGAGAGGATTCTTCTCAACCAGTTTTCAACCTCTTGATTTTGCCCTGATTTCTTGAGTGCGAATTAATTCTGATTTAATTCAGAATTTTGGTGGGCTTAGGGCTCATTTCTCTTCATCTCCTTAAAGATTGGGCCTGCAAATAAATTAAACAATAAATTAGGACAATGCAGGCTTTTATTCTATAATAAGTATGGAAATATGATATTAAATATGCAACATTAGCGACCAATCAGTGGGTTATGGTCTAATCATTCCTTCTCCATGTAATGCATCTATGCAGAGGGAGTTAATTTAACATCTCTCCTCTTCATGAATGTATATCCCATATACCTTTATATTGTTTGTTTTTCTTCACCCCTTTGTTGATGAATTGACTAAAAAAGGGAGAAGAATTTAGAGAGTTTATATATGCATGTTTAATATTTATTGTTTATGCAATATGTTTGTTTAGTCTATGATTTTTCATTGAATATCAATATTGCTTTTGCTATGCATGAGTTAATGGGGGAGCTTCTATGAAGTTTAACTTTAATCCATGCATATATAACTCCATGAGTTTTGTCACCATTAAAAGGGGGAGATTGTTGGCCCAAAGGCCTATCACTCTAGTTTTGATGATGATTAACACATGTAATTATAGTACTAATAATCTTGTGTTTAATAAGTTTCAGATATTTGATCAAGATCTGTGTTTAGCTTCAATAAAAGATTCGAAATCCAGTTTTGAAACTAGCATGTGTTGATTTAAGAGTTCGCGCGTCAAGATCCCATCAAGTACTCAAGAGGAGTCTAACTCATTGAATCAAGTTTGGATCAAGTCAAGATGGAGAAGAAGATTTTCAAAAGAATATTTTCAAGACTTGAGTCTATGTTTATAAGTGTTAAAATTTTTATTTTTAGATAAAATTGTAGAGGATAGATTAGTTATGGATTGCTTAAGCTCATATACAGGCACACAAAATATATGTGTTTTCTTAAGAAATAGTTTTAGTTTTTGAAAATACCGTTTTGGTTTTGAGCTTCAATGTATACATCTTTATGTTTCATGAATAGATTTCATCAAAACAAGTTTACTTAGTTTACATGTGTATTAGATTTCATTCATACACATTGATGCTTCCTATTGTTTAGAAAAGCTTAATTTGATATTTCTAGTTCATGATTTTAAGTTTTGTTAAAGTCAAAAGTTATTTTGAGCTTATTGTCAAAAACATAGATATTTCATCCATACACATTTATGCTTTATATTATTTAGAAAAACTGTTTGATGTTTCTAGTTCATAGTTTTAAGTTTTGTTAAAGTCAAAACTTATTTTGAGCTTATTGTCAAAAACCTAGAAATTTTGATGATAAGTGTATTGAATCATATCCATACACACTATACTTCAAAAGTATTTTGATATCTTGTTTTTGTATTTGGACAAGTTTTGAAAACATGGGTTTTCATTTAAAAGTTTGAGTTTGAAAAGTACCGGTTTTTATTCAAGGCTAAATTTCTATATGACAAAAATAATTCAACTTGTTTGTAATATGTATTGATTTTTCATCACATATATTTGTACTTCAAAGTATTTTAATGAACTCATTTTTTTGAATTTTGTAATTTAAATAAAATTTTAGGGTTTCAAAGACCAAGTTTTAAATCCCTCAATCCCAGACCTGGGCTTTTGGCGATCGACCGTACCAGAGGTCGGTTGACCGAGCGGTTCCGATGTGCATAAAACATGCACACTGCCCTGGCTTGAGGGCCGGTCGGTTGGGCGATCACCGATCCAGAGAGTTTGCTTTCTGGATCTGGCCCTGCTCAACCGACCGGTCGACCAACCAAGAGAGCAATGCTATCTAGTTTTTGCCTTGGTTGACCGAGCGGTCGACTGACAAGTCAAGAGCTGGGTGCGGTTGACTGGCCGGTCCCCAACGGTCAGAAAAATGTTGTTGGCCGGTCGACCGGCCGGTCGAACGACAGGCCAATCTGGCCTATAACAGCTAGTTTTCTGATGCCTCTATAAAAGGGACTTTTGCCAGATTTATGAGTAAGATTTTTAGGCTGTTTTTTAGAGCTCTTTTGTAGAGTTTCTAAGAAAGCTTTTAGAGCTTCATTTCTATATCCAAAAGAGAGTTTTCAAGAGTAAATCTCTTGTGTTTTCAAAAGAGTTTTATTGAGTTTTTTCCGCTTATTTTATCTAGTTTTCTCACAGAAGCTTGAGCTTTACATTGCTATATCAATCCTATAGGATCCTTATTATGAGAGAGTTATTTTTGTGATCAAGAGAAGTGATCATAAGTGTTCCACCCCCCTGTGGAAATTTATAGCGGTATGGCCTCGGCAAACGAGTGTGCTTGCGTGTGTTGTTCTTGCGAGAACAAATGAGAGACTTGCGGTTCTAAGAGTTCTTGAGGGAGCTCATTGTAGGTGTTATGGCACCGAGTGATCTTGCGGGATCGTTATAGTGGAAATCCTTCATAGTGTTGAAGGCGGGGACGTAGAGCAAGTGTGCTCAAACTTTGAAACAATTCTCTCGTGTTTGCGATTGCTTATTTCTCCTTCTCTCACTTTTGTTTATATATCTTGCATGCTTTTGTTGTTCATCTCTATATGCTTGATATATCTTGTGCTTAATTGATATATATTCTTGGGTTGTTTATGCGTTCACACTTGTATTTAACCAAGAGAGCCATAGTGGGACCTCAATTCTGTTGGCCCAAAGGCCTTCCACTCTAGTTTTGATGATGATTAACTCATGTAGTTATGTTTACTAATAATCTTGTGATTTTAGTTACAGATCCTTAATCAAGATATTAGTTGGTGATTAGCTTCAACAAAGGAGTTTAGAAGCTTTTCATGGTGATTCCAGGGCCAAAGCTACAAGATCACACTTTGCCTAGCCCATGGATGGAGTTTTGGATCGGGTCTACTTGAAGATGAAGATCGTCAAGAAGACTTAGGTATCCATAGTTTAGATAGTGTGTTTTAGATCCATTTGTAAAGCTTAGTATAGTTGATATGCTCAAGTGCACAATACACACACGTTTCATGTTTTTGGATTTGGTTTTCATGGATAATAGATTAAAACAAGTTTAATTTATTCTTATGTATATTAGATATGTTCTAGATATACATACATGCTTTAAACTTGCTAGACAAACTTATTTTGACTTTCCTATTCATGTATTGAAAAATCAAGTTTGATAAAAATACAAGTTTTAGTTTTTGATAAAAAAATGATAAGACACAAAAATAGTTCATATTGATTGATATTTGAGCTAAACTTTTACCACATGTTTATATATCAATACAAAATGATAAAACTATTTTTGGTGATTTTTAGAAGACTTAAAAGATTTTTCAAAAGATTTTTTAACTATTTTTCTGACCCAGATTTCTGTTCCAGACTTCAACCAGTCGACTAGTCAACTGACCAAGTCGACTTGGGATGAAGTCGGTCGACCGGGTCGGTCGATCGACGTGCACAAGCCTGTGCACGTTTGGCAGACACAGGGACGGTCGACCGTCAGGGTCGACCGGGTCTGAGAGCAGTGCTCTCTGTTTGTTTGGGTCGACCAGGACGGTCAACCGGAGGCTCCAACGGTCGGATTTTAGACCGTTGGCGGTCGACCGTTTCCGGTCGACCGGAGGTCTGTCAGGCTGCCACATCAGCCTAACGGCTAGTTTTCTGATGGGGGTATAAATACCCCATCTCTTGGGAAGTTTTGATAAGACTTTTTACAAGAAAAATTTCAGAGTTTGTTTAGTGTTTAAACAAGTTTTCAAAAGAGTTTTTGAGCCAAAAAGAATCATCTTATTTGTTTTTGGTTTTTGGAAAATCAAAGAAAACTAGGTTTTTGGGATTTGTATTGGTTTTCATTTTCTATCATCTACAAGAGATTTCCCAAGTAGTTTTTCTTTGTTGCTTGTTTCCAAAAACACTTTGATTGCACACTTGAGCTATCTTCTATCCTAATCTATTTAGGATCTTTTTGTTTATGGAAAAGGAGAGATTGTTTGTGGTTGAAAGAGACCACCTATTGTAAACCTCATTTTTTGGTTGCTCCCTCTTTGGTAGAGGTTGAGGTTGTGGATTTGAGGTGATTGGTTTGCTCCCTCTTTGGTAGAGGTGGAGATTGGTGTTTACTCCCTCTTGGTGAGGCGGAGTTGGTTGTTGGTTTGTATCCCTCAAGTGTGAGGTGGATTGGTTGTTGCTTGGCTAAGGGCCTACCCCTCTTGTGTGAGGAGGTGTTTGTATTGAGAGAGGAGTTCGGTACTCCTAGTGTTGTAACAAATCCTCTTTGGTAGAGGTTCCCTCGGTGGGAGATAGTGGATTGGTAATCCTACACGGTGGTGTAGGCGGGGATGTAGAGTAAGGTGCTCGAACCTCGAAACATATCTTGGCCTTTGCGTTTGATCCATTATCTCTAACTCTCTCTATTTTATTTGTGCAAAGCATCATTCATATCATACATATCTTATTTGCTTGTGTTGTGCCTTGCATCATTTATATTGCCTTATCTTATATGCTTGGTTGTTTGTGTGTGCCTCACTTGTACTTAATCAACAAGAGCTTCACATAGCACCTCAACCCATATCTAGGGGAATCAAGAGGAGTTAGTCCAGAGCCCTTCACGGGAATTCGGCTACACTTGTTGATTGTATTAAGTGTGTTGCTAAATAGTTTTTAAGCTTCCGCATTTAGCGCATTTAGTTTATAGATTAGCACTTACACCTATTCACCCCCCCTCTAGGTGTTTTTCAATTGGTATCAGAGCTAGTGCTCCTGATATTAGGCTTAACATCCTAGGAGTGAGATCCTTTATTTGTTAATCTATTGTTTGTATTTGTTTGCTTGCACACATATAGTTTACCATGGACTTCATGACCCCACCTAGCTTTGATCCTTCCAACATTGTTGTTTGGAAGTATAGGATGTCCATATATTTGAAGACCCTAGGTTTGCATGTCTTTCTTGCCGCTACCAAGAAATGCTATCTTGGTATGGTGATCATATAGGGGCTAATGCGCTTGCCTTAGAGGCTATTAGAAGCACATTACCTAAAGATTATCTTATGCTTGCTTCTAACTTTGATTCCGCCTTTGCAGTGTGGAATATGTTGTCAACCACCACTACCACCTCCGAGCTTCAAGTACAAATCCAAGAAGAGGAGACTAGTGGAGAATCCGATTCACAATGCTTCATGGTCCAAGGGAATGACTCCCTTGAGGTACAATCGGAAACCCACTTAGATAGTGATGATTGCTCTAGTTCTTCATGTGATAATTATGTTGATGCCCATGCTTTAAATGAAGAACTATCTATAGTTTGTGAAAAATTAATAGAAAATATAATTTGTTAAAAAAGAAGACATTTGCCTTAAATAAAGAAAATGAAAAATTGTCTTCTAAGCTTAACAATATTTTGCAAGAGAAAGTTGAGGTCTATAATGAAAGAGATTCATTGAGATCTCAATTGGAACTTGCACTAAGAGAAAATGAGTTTTTAAAATCTAAAAATGATTGTGAAAACCTTTTGGAGAAAAATGAAAACTTATCTTCAAAAGTTGATTTTGTTTTAAAAGAGAATGTTGCTTTGAAAAATAAAATAATTTCTATTTCAAATGATTTAGATGTATGTTTAAAGAAAAACATTGTTTTGCAAAATAAAATTGATTTACATGTTTGTCATGCTAGTGTAGCTTCTTCATCTAGTCTACCTAATGCATGTACCTCTTCTTCTAAGATTAATGTTCACATTTGTATGTTAAAGAAGAGAGTAGATTGTTTGGGCTCCACTATGAGCCAATGTGCCATGAACCATACACGCTTGGAATTCTTGGTTCGAAAGAAACAAGTTCCATCTTTTCATGCACACCCTCCACGGCATACACATGCTCCTCACGGACACACCCATCACATGTATGCTCATGTGTACACTTGTACACATTGTGAACGTAAGGGCCACCTTGCTAAATTTTGCTTTGATAGATTACATACTTCAAATTTAGCAAAGAATTTTGTTTGGGTTAGAAAAGGTACTAAACCCCATGGACCCAAGAAGATATGGGTACCAAAGACCACCCCTCCTATTTTTGATGTAGGTGTGGGCTCTCACATGACGTGAGAGCAGCCGTACCTTAGAGTGGATGCGTTCCGTGCTTAAAGGAAATCAATTGGATGCATCACTTTCAAGGGAAGTTTGGTGGAGAGGACCATCATGTTTTGAAGACAAGGAAAGTTGCCTTCTAGGTTTTGGTAACGAATCCTAACTCCCATTTATTATTTACATACTTTTATATTTATTGTTTATAGCATGTTTCATTGTTTAGTGATTAGTATGAAATGCCATGTTAATTAGATTCTTGACATACATGTATAGTACTTGAGACACACATGCTTATATGATCCTATTTTTAGTGTTCTCTTATTAGCTTAGCTATCATGTACATCATAAATCTAATAACATGTGGATTTACATAGTAATCATGGTTAGTTTTATCATGATGATTTTATCTTATTTTGATGCTTAATGATTTGATTACATGTTTGAATGTTAGTTTTCATTAAGACTAGGAATATACTTGTGCATATAGTGGGCCACAAATAATTTATATATGTTTGAGCTTGAATGCTTATTTGAACCCATTAGATGTGCTAGTATAGTCTAGTTTTGATGATTCATACATTTTAAACTCGTATTCTCATTTTTGAATTTGTTTTATGATTGTGTGTTTCACTTCATGTATATGTTTGTATTGCCAAACTTTAAGATATACATGTATACCCCTTGAATCATTTGCTTTTCATGCAAATCTATATTTATGGACTCATTTGAGTTTAGGGATATGTATGTATACTTCATATTTGACAATTCATACATATACCTTGAAATTAAAATTAGTTAATGAAAATTTTGTTTTTCATGTTTTCATGTTTGATGTTTAACTTCATGTATATGTCTATCTTGCCCAAACTATTAGATATACATGTTTATCCTTTTGAGCCACGTGCCTTAATGCATATATCTTTGTGGACTCGTTGTTTTTAGATATGTATGTATACTTTAGTTTGTATAAGATATACATATGCCTTGAAAATTAAATAGGTTTGATGATTTTTTTATGTTTTCATGTTTAAGGAATAAATGAGCTTATTGTCTACCTTTCATGATATTGATCTTCACATTGTATTTATACACTCACATTTATCGCTTGCTCATGGTTTGTTTTCATGAGTCATAATTATGCTTAATTGGATTAGAGTGTTGATTTTCATGTGGATTTCTTATTTCATGAAAAATGATTTTGTTTTATTCCTTACTTGAAGATTTCGTACTAGTTAACAAAGTTTTCCATTTAACTAGTTCGTATTCTTCATTTGGTAGATGTTTTCAACTATACTTTAATTTTCAAATCTATTTTTGAAAACCTATACCATCCACGGGCGGTTGGATGGGAGTCCATGCCTTGTATGTTTATATTGAAAATCATTTTAAACTTGAGCATGAGATGGGAGGTAGTTATATGAGTTATACCTTGCTACTATTGTTGTTCAATTGGTATCATTGAACCCTTTCAATTGGTATCAATTTTGATCTTTTTGTATACTCATATGTTTATTGTGTATGTATGTTTCCAATTGGTATCATCTATTGGTGATTGGTACTTATTTCTATTTCATACACATACACATGTTTTTATTTGTGCTATTATATTTCTATATCTTGAGCACAAATCTTGTTTTTGCTAGAGCTTGAACTTTATTTTTTATTTCAATTGATTTATTTTTCAATTGGTATCTTATTTCAAGCCTATGCATAGTGTTTATTGGTATTTCATAAAGGGGAAGAAAATCTCGTATTTTATCTTTCAATTGGTATTTAGTATTCCACTCCCTTGCTTTATGATAGAAAATAATAGTTTTCAATTTGATATTATTTGTTTTTGATAAACAATTTAAATTGGTATCAATATGCACTTCATTGTCATATCTTTAAATTGGTATCATAGTTGTTTGAACACACCCCTTATTGACTTTGTGTTTTGTCTTAAAAAAAGGGGAAGAAGATTTTACTTGTTTTACAAAAGCTCTAATATTTTTAGAAATGTTTTGATGTGTATTTCCTATATGCAAGGAGAGCTTAACATCTCTTCTACATATAGATTCATGTTGAGTGTATTGTATATTGAAGAGCTTGACAACTCTTCTTTATGTGGTACACGTGTGTAGGGGGAGCTTCACATCTCCTCTTATGCATTACATATTATACGTTATGTGAATTAGGGCTTGTCATCCCTCCTTCATGTAATGTATATGTGTAGGGAAGCTAACTTAGCGTCTTCCTCTTCATGAATATATATCGCATATAAACTTTTATGTATTGAACCCCTTATTGATCTTTTTGTTTTGACAAAAAAGGGGAGAAAAATTTATTTTTGTGATTTTACCCCTTTGTTGATGATTGACAAAAAGGGGGAGAAGAATTTGAGTTTTATAAGTTTTATATGCATATTTATGTTTTTGCATATATTAAGTTTAATATAGTTTAATGTTAATTTAATGTTAATTGGTATCTAGAGCATGTTTTGTTTTGAATATTTCATTTGGTATCTAGAGTATCTTGAAATATTGGTATCTAGAGCATCTTGTTTATGCATTGTCATTCATGCATATTTATGTTTATTTGGTTTATGCATGAGTTAAGGGGGAGCTTCATTGAAGCTTAACTTTAATCCATGCATATATAACTCCATGAGTTTTGTCATCATCAAAAAGGGGGAGATTGTTGGCCCAAAGGCCTTCCACTCTAGTTTTGATGATGATTAACTCATGTAGTTATGTTTATTAATAATCTTGTGATTTTAGTTACAGATCCTTAATCAAGATATTAGTTGGTGATTAGCTTCAACAAAGGAGTTTAGAAGCTTTTCATGGTGATTCCAGGGCCAAAGCTACAAGATCACACTTTGCCTAGCCCATGGATGGAGTTTTGGATCGGGTCTACTTGAAGATGAAGATCGTCAAGAAGACTTAGGTATCCATAGTTTAGATAGTGTGTTTTAGATCCATTTGTAAAGCTTAGTACAGTTGATATGCTCAAGTGCACAATACACACACGTTTCATGTTTTTGGATTTGGTTTTCATGGATAATAGATCAAAACAAGTTTAATTTATTCTTATGTATATTAGATATGTTCTAGATATACATACATGCTTTAAACTTGCTAGACAAACTTATTTTGACTTTCCTATTCATGTATTGAAAAATCAAGTTTGATAAAAATACAAGTTTTGATTTTTGGTAAAAAAATGATAAGACACAAAAATAGTTCATATTGATTGATATTTGAGTTAAACTTTTTATCACATGTTTATATGTCAATACAAAATAATAAAACTATTTTTGGTGATTTTTAGAAGACTTAAAAGATTTTTCAAAATATTTTTTAAACTGTTTTTCTGACCCAGATTTCTGTTCCAGACTTCAACCAGTCGACTAGTCAACTGACCAAGTCGACTTGGGATGGAGTCAGTCGACCGGCGGTCGACCGACGTGCACAAGCCTGTGCACGTTTGGCAGACACAGGGATGGTCGACCGTCAGGGTCGGTCGACCGGGTCTGAGAGCAGTGCTCTCTGCTTGTTTAGGTCGACTAGGACGGTCGACCGGAGGCTCCAACGGTCGGATTTAGACCGTTGGCGGTCGACCGGAGGTCTGTCAGGCTGCCACATCAGCCTAACGGCTAGTTTTCTGATGGGGGTATAAATACCCCATCTCTTGGGAAGTTTTGATAAGAAAAATTTCAGAGTTTGTTTAGTATTTAAACAAGTTTTCAAAAGAATTTTTGAGCCAAAAAGAATTCATCTTATTTGTTTTTGGGTTTTTGGAAAATCAAAGAAAACTAGGTTTTTGGGATATTGTATTGGTTTTCATTTTCTATCATCTATAAGAGATTTCCCAAGTAGTTTTTCTTTGTTGCTTGTTTCAAAAAACACTTTGATTCCACACTTGAGCTATCTTCTATCCTAATCTATTTAGGATCTTTTTGTTTGTAGAAAAGGAGAGATTGTTTGTGGTTGAAAGAGACCACCTATTGTAAACCCTCATTTTTTTGGTTGCTCCCTCTTTGGTAGAGGTTGAGGTTGTGGATTTGAGGTGATTGGTTTGCTCCCTCTTTGGTAGAGGTGGAGATTGGTGTTTACTCCCTCTTGGTGAGGTGGAGTTGGTTGTTGGTTTGTACCCCTCAAGTGTGAGGTGGATTGGTTGTTGTTTGGCTAAGGGCCTACCCCTCTTGTGTGAGGAGGTGTTTGTATTGAGAGAGGAGTTCGGTACTCCTAGTGTTGTAACAAATCCTCTTTGGTAGAGGTTCCCTCGGTGGGAGATAGTGGATTGGTAATCCTACACGGTGGTGTAGGCGGGAATGTAGAGCAAGGTGCTCGAACCTCGAAACATATCTTGGCCTTTGCGTTTGATCCATTATCTCTAACTCTCTCTCTATTTTATTTGTGCAAAGCATCATTCATATCATACATATCTTATTTGCTTGTGTTGTGCCTTGCATCATTTATATTGCCTTATCTTATATACTTGGTTGTTTGTGTGTGCCTCACTTGTACTTAATCAACAAGAGTTTCACATAGCACCTCAACCCATATCTAGGGGAATTAAGAGGAGTTAGTCCAGAGCCCTTCACGGGGAATTCGGCTACACTTGTTGATTGTATTAAGTGTGTTGCTAAATAGTTTTTAAGCTTCCGCATTTAGCGCATTTAGTTTATAGATTAGCACTTACACCTATTCACCCCCCTCTAGGTGTTTTTCAAATTCTTGATCTAGAGGAATCTTGAGCAGATAGTCCAGAGCCTTTCACCAGGAATTCGGCTACACTCTTTGGTTTTACGTTGTGTGTTTGCATTATGGTTTTTTTGGGTTGCATAATTAAGTTTTAATTCTGCATTAGTTGGCATTAGATTAGTTTGTCACCTATTCACCCCCTCTAGGTGACTTACAAAAAATAGATTAGTTTTTATTGTTCAAGTTTATACACACACAAGTTTGATTTTCAGAAAATACAGTTTTAGTTTCATGATTAAATTTCTATATCTCAAAAACTAGTTCACATGTTTATAATATATGTTGATTTTTCATCCCACATACTTGTGTTATACTGTATTTACATGAATTTATTTTTATAGAATTTGTAGAGATTTATTAGATTTAAAAATAAATTTAAAAAGTGTTTAAAATATTTCAAAATAGAGTTTTTGATCTATTACCGGTCAACCGCTGGTCGACCAATAGCAATGCTAGTTGACCGTGTGGTCGTTCGACATGCACAAACATGCATAAGTCTATGAGAGCTTGGCTCAATCGACCGACCGATCAACTGTAGTAGAGATCGACGATCGACCGTTTGACTGACTGAGTCTGCAGAGCTCTCGAATTTTCTTGGTCGATGGGGCGGCCGACTGTTCTGCTGATTTACTTAAACACCCTTTCAGTAATTTGACTATAACTTTTTGTTTTGATATTCAATCAATGTGAACTAAATTGCATTTCAACGATAACTTTTAGGGATACATTTCTTATTCAATGATTGTTTTCTGATTCAAATGTTAAAGATATTGAATATTGGTTTGAAGTCAATTCATGTTCTGAAAATACTTTATAGTTTTCTGATTTGACACCTTTCAGTATCTTGCTTATATCTTTTAACTTGGATATCATATTAATTTGATTTAAGTTGCATTAAAAAAGACATAAAGATATACAAATTATTATCATGTGTATTTTCAAATTTTAATGTTTTAGGCTTCAAAACTGTGATCAAATTAACCTATTATACAGACTGAGTCTCTGGTCGATCGACCGCTAGGTCGACCGCTAGTCTCCAATGGTCAGAAATATAACCACTAGTCGGTTGACCAGACAGTCGACAGAAAGGCCATTTCTGAAACTTTTTGAACCCCAATGTCTAATTTTTCTTGGCCTATAAATATGGGTTTTTTGGGTGAGTTTTTAAGCAGTTTTTCAAGAGCTCAGTTTTTCATCTTCAACAAAGTTTTCTCAACAAATTTTAGGGGTTTCATTTACATATCAAAAGAGAGTTTTCAAGAGTGCTTCTCTTGAGTTTTCAAAAATCTTTTTTTGAGATTCTATCTCTCAAATCTATCTAGTTTTCTCAAGCTTGAGTCTTTTATTGTTAAATCTATTCCATAGGATTTTGTTTGTGAGAAGTGTTTGTTTGTGGTCAAGAAGTGATCACCAAGCATTCTACCTTTGTATTTGAAAAAGTTATAGGTTGTGGCCTTGGCAATCTTGCGGGTTCATGTGTGTTGTTCTTGCGGGAGCAAGTGAGGGGCTTACGAGTCTGAGAGTCTTGTAAGTGTTGCGGCACCAAGTGATCTTGGAGGATCGATTTTAGTAAAAATTCTTCATTGTGGTGAAGGAGGGGACGTAGAGTAAGTGGCTCAAACCTCAAAACAAATCTCCCGTATTTGCGATTGCTTATGTCTCTCTATCTTTACTCACTTGTGTTTATATATCTTATATGCTCATATTGTTTATATCTTTATATGTTTGATATTCTTGTGTTCAATTGATATGCATGCTTGGGATTTTGCCTAATTGTTTATAATTATTTACTTGCTTCATTTAGTGTAAAATCGTTAGTTTAAATTTTTAATTTCGCATTTGATTAGCACATCACCTATTTACCCCTTCTAAGTGAATACAAGTGGTATCAGAGCTTGGTGCTCTTGATTTGGGTCTAATAGCCTAGATTAAAGATCCTTAATTTTCTAATCACATTATTTTTTTATACACACACATGGACTTCTTGCACTTCCATGTTTGGTTTTCTTGACTTTCAAAATTGAAAAGTTAAGATGACTTTATATCTTAAAGACCTTGGTATACATGTTTATTTTGCCACTACTAAAGAATCATTTTTGTAAATGACAAATATCTTGAGGCTAATACAAAAGCCATTCATGCTTTAAAACTAACCCTAAATGATGATTATCTATCAAGAGTTTTCAACATTGATTTGGCTTTTATAGTATGAAATACTTTGATCCCTCTTGGTGAACAAATGCAAAATGTTAAGGAGAGAGACTCGGATCAAGGAAGTGACACTTCCGACATGTGCTACGGGGACCAAGGGGATGATCCCCTTGAGGTAAATTCAGAATCCGACGGTGATGAAGATGATGATATGTCATATGATGATCTTACTATGTTTTGTCAAAAAACTTCTTGAAAGATATGATATTTTAAAAGTTGAAAACAAAAGTTTGAAGAAAGAAAATAATTCTTTATTAAATGAAAATAATTTTTTGAAAAAACAAGTTTCTAAAGTTGATTTAAATAAAAATGATTCTTCAAAATTGAGTATTGTCTTAAAATAAAATGAATTCTTGACAAAGGAAAATGTTTCCTTATCTTCAAAATTGAATGTTATTTTTGAAGGAAATAATTCATTGAAAAATCAAGTTGATTCAATTTCCAAGGAAAAAGAAAAATTGTCTATTTTTTGGCTAAAATAAAAATAATTTTGATTCCCATGCTTGCCATACTTCTTATGCTAATATTGCTTTATCCTCTATGGACAAAAATGAGATTCATATTTTGAAAAATAAAATTGATTGTTTGTGCTAAAATTTGAATTATTGTGCTTTTAATCATTCTAGATTGGAGTCTATATTTCAAAAGAAACAAACTCCATATGTTCATGCACACCCTCTACGGGATACACCACATGCAGACCATGCTCATAATCATTTGTATGCTAGAGTATACACTTGTATATATTAAGCCGCAAAGGCCATCTTGCAAAATTTTACTATGATAAATTAAATATTTCAAATTTTACAAATAAGAATATTTAGGTTCCAAATGCTACTAACCGCCGAGGAACTAAAAAGATTTGAGTACCAAAATTCATACCAATTATTTTAATGTAGGTGTGGGCTCTCATAAGACGTGAGAGGATTGGTGTCTTATTGGTGGATGCAAATTAGGCTTGATGAATAATGATTGAGTTTGAACCTGCACACAAATACAGTATTTCAGATTTTATAATTAAAGAGTGCAAATTACTCAATTCTACCGCAATAGCAAGTGGTTATGCGGGTCGTGATCCACAAGGAAGGACTAGCGATAGAAGCTTTTTTTCGTAAGTTTTCTTTTAAGATACAAAGTATGATTAAAGTTCTTCTTTAGTTCTTTAAAAGAAAAAGAAAAAATTGTTAAAGTTGAATTAGAAAGAAGATGGTAGATTAAGAAGATGAAAAATGAAAAATAGATTATATACAAAGAAATAGAAAAGACTGATAAAGATGGTTGGAGCTTGTGATATTGAAACTAAAGAATAAAAGAAAAGACAACCTAAAAATTACTTACCTCTTCAGTGCTCATATACCTTGGATCTGTTACGATGACTTACCTTGTCTTTAAAAGCAATCAAGCATGGCATATAGGATCTTCCCCATTCTCGATCTACACTACGAATAAAAGGGCAAACTATACTAGCAAGAGAAGGGTTGTTCATCACCATAGGCCATCAAGGGCACTTGCAACGGCTAAGCAGTCTCGAGGCTATCGGATACTCTTGGATTACAACACATCAGAGGAGAGTAAAAGAAAACAAGAGTAAAGAAAGAAAAAGAAACTTTGATTCGATTCAAATAACAATGAAAGAAGAGATCACTTACACTGGTGTCACCTGCAGTACAAGCTTGCTCTCATTCCTCCATGAAAGTCGTCTCTCCTCTCAGTTACATAAAGAAAAGTAAAAATTACATTAAAAAAAACTAAAAACCTAAGTTACAAACTATAAATTATCCTAAGTTCTATTCTCTGCTTGGTCCTTCCTGTTTACAGAGAAAACCCTGCCTTTTAAAGGCAAAAATCCAGAGGGGGAGGCGTGAGAAGATAAGGGGAGCAAACGCTCCCCTTATCTCGACCAAATAGCCGCGGATCCGCGGCCTGGCTGTGGCTAGGTGCCCACAGCCAGGGGGTACAGCTCCATATTTTGCGTTTTGGTTTTATCTTCAGCTGGATTTCTCATTTCAGCTCTTAGATTTGACGAAACGATCTTTGATTGTTGGCTTTAGCCACTTGATTTGGGAAGATCTAGTTCAACCGGTTTTCAACCTCTCTGATTTGCCAAGATCTACCCTGATTCCTGATTTTGAATTTATTCTGAATTAAATCAGAATTTGGTGGGCTTTTTGGGCTCGTTTCTCTTCCCTCTTCTTTAGTACTGGGCCTGCAAATAAATTAAACAATAATTAGAAAAAGTAGAGTTTATTCTATAATAGATATGAGAATATGATAATAAAGATGCAATATTAGCGACCGATCACACCCCCATACCTATCTTTTGCTCGTCCTCGAGCAAAACAACTATACTAAAGATTATTAGACCACTTTCGCAGGTCACGCAATTGCACTGAACATGTGCAACAAGCCGTTAAACCTCTAGGTTTCCCCTAGAGGACGAGTTTTATCTCGTGAGGGTTTTCAGTAGATTACACCCACAAATCCATAAAGAAAGAGAAACAAAGAGTTAGTATTTTCGAAAAGCATTTTGAAAGAGAAAAATATTTGAAATATAATTGTAAGATTTAAGTAATCTATAAGTTATAGGAAAACTGAATTTTTCATTCCTAAATTTAGTCTCTATTCAAAAATTTGTTATCAATCAAAATAAGGAGTCAAATTGTACTTCTCATCTAGTCTATTACTTTACTCTAAGTCATATGCACCTTATGATCGTAAAATTTTTGACTAAGGGTTCTTTAACTCTAACTCTTATTCCTTATTTATTTATATATATATTTTTTGTGATATTATTTCTTAGTTCTATTAGGCTTTCTAATTTGCCCATGTAACAAGCCTTTAATCGATGACTCCCAAACCAAACAGTCTTAAGGAACCGGGTGAGAAAACACCCCAAAGACTTAAGGACTCGAGCAAATAAGGCCTCAAAACTAAGGATTTTATTATATGAACCGCTTTCAGGCGTGAGTACTTATACTTTATTAGGCACAAATACCCAACTTAGTCAGAGAATTTTTTATATATATATATTTTTCTCAAACTTATCTAATCATCTTTCGCATAAATACTAAGGCTTGCTTCGGCCAAAGACCTAGCTAATCAATAATTAGATTTGTTCATCTTTCATAGATATATTTTTTCTTTTTTTCTTTTTTTTATAAGGCATAAGAATCTTCATTTTTTGAACCCTAAGTGTGTAAGTGTATGAAGTGTGCATATTTCATTAAGGTAAAGATCAAGACTAAATTACTTTTAATAAATTATCTTATTTTGACCAAGTTTAAGAAATACTAATTTTGATTTTCCTATTCCTTAAAATTGACTTAATTTCTTGCAAAAAATATGTCAAAATATTGTTTCTATTTTCAAAAAGTTTTTAAAAGTAAAGAAAATGTTAAATTTTTTTTAATAAAAAGAAAAACCTAAGTTATGTTAGAACCCTCCCCCACACCTATCTCACGCATTATCCTCAATGTATGAATTAATGCATAGATGCATGAAAAAGAAGAAAGGGAAGGAAATATTACCTTAAGGTGGTGGTTCCGGTGGTGGTCTGATTGGTCCACGAAATACGGCCCAATCGACTTTTCGTGGAGTTCGGAGGAACCCACCAGAAATTTCTCTAATATAACCCACTAAAATGATGTATACATGAAGGATTTTATTAAAAATTTGACCCCAACTAATTTCCAAATTCCTTAATTGATTTCGGAGTCAATTTTGTCAACCGCCTTGTCCCAAAATGGAGTGGGAAAAGATAGAATGATTGACTTAGACTTAGAAAGTACGGGAACTAATACCGACTCAAAAAAGTGACTTAAGTCAAGTAAAGGTTCAGGAGTCGAGATTGGTTCAGGAAGTGGGTCCAAATCAAGAAGTTGAAACTCAAGTCCACATTCATTTTCCAACAATGGAATGTGACTTAATATTGGTGATTCAAATTCAAGAATGATAGGTGTGGGAATCAAAACTGACTCTAAAATATTACTCAAGTCGGATAACAAAACAGGAGTCAATATTGATTTGGGAATTTGAATTGGATCACATATTTGAGAATCTAATTCACATTTCTCATTGAGTTCAATTTCAAAAAAATGAGAACTTGCCAATTTATCAATGGGACTTTCAAAATTATAAAATTGGTCAAGTTCAATATGATGATCATCAAAGATGGGCGATTCAATTTCATTATGAATTGACACAGGATACAATGTTGACTCGGGAAAAAGATTGAAATCAGGTGAAGACACCGGAGTCATAATTGAGTCAGGAAGTAGAATTGAATCATTAAGTTGTGGTTCATGATCATATTCATTCTCAAGCTCAATTTCAGGAAAGGGATAACTTGCCAAACTGTCAATGTCACTTTCAAAATTTAGAGTTTCGGCAAGTTCAAATTATTGTGCTGAAATGGAACCTTGTTTCCCATGTTGGTGGAGCTCCTAGGTTTCTTGATTTGTAATTATCTTTATCTAGATTTGCAGTTTATGTCCGAGATTTTGATGAAATGGCCTTTGATCCTTGGCTTCAACCGATCGATTCAGGGAGGATTCTTCTCAACCGGTTTTCAACCTCTCTGATATGCCAAGATTTAGCCCTGATTCCTTAATTTCAAATTTATTCTGAATTAATTCAGGATTTGGTGGGCTTTTGGGCTTATTTCTCTTCACTCTCCTTTAAGAATGGGCCTGCAAATTAAACATTTAATTAGAAAAATGTAAAGTTTATTCTATAATAAGTAGGAGAATATGATATTAAATTTTCAATATTAGTGACCAATCAACGCAGCCTAGGCTGGGAGGCTGGTCGACCAGGTCGGTCGACCGCCAGAGAGCTTCTGCTCTCTGGAAATGGCCCTGGTCGACCGCCCAGTCGACCGGGAGAGAGCTCTGCTCTCTGTTTTTAGTTTTCGGTCGACCGCCCGGTCGATCAGTGGCTCAACGGTCATAAATATGACCGTTGGTCGATCGACCGCCCGGTTGACCGGAAGGGCAATTTTGCCCTTTGCCTGCTGCCAACGGGCAGATTTTTGTGGGGCCATAAATACCCCATTCTTGAGCTGTTTTCACCAAGAATTTCAAGAGCAAAATTTTCAATCTTTCAGCAAGTTTTTAAAAGAGTTTTTGTGCCAAAAGATTTGATTTTTATTTTTTTTAAAAGGGTTGGAAAAAGGAGAAGTCTTTGGGATTGTTTTTGATCATCATTTCTATAGCTATTCTAGAAGTTTTCCCAAGAATTTTTCTTTGTGTTTTTAATTTTCAAACTCTTTGTTTTTCTCACACTTGAGCTATCTATCTATCCTATCTATTAGTATCTATTTTGTGAGAAAATTAGTTTGTGGTTGTTGATACCACCAAGTGTTAAAACCTTCCATACTTTGTGATATCCTACTAGTGAGAGGTGATTGTATTGATATCCCTCTAGTGAGAGGTGATAGTGGAGGTTGTGTTGGTATCCTCTTAGTGAAGAGGTGATTGTGGTGTTGTGGTTTTGTGCCTTATCCCTCAAGTATGAGGTTGATAGTTGTTTTGGCTAAGTGCCTAACCCTCTAAGTGTAGAGGTGTTGTGTATTGTGCCTTGCCTCTTGTGTAGAGATTGTATTTGTTGAGAGATGAGTTGTATACTCCCGGTTGTATTTGCTCAAATCCTCAGTGGAGGTTCCCTGTATGAAAAGTCCTGTGTGGACGATATAGTGGAAATCCTTCTGTGTGAAGGCGGGGACGTAGAGCTGGGTGCTCGAACCTCGAAACATATCTTTGTATTTACGTTTGATCCACTATCTCTAACTCCCTCTCTCTTATATTATGCATTGCATCATATTCATATCATTTATATGCTTGGGTTTGTTTGTGTGCCATACTTATGTTAAACCAAGAGAGTTTTACATAGCACCTCAACTCTTATTCAGAGGTATTTAGAGGTATTTAGAGGAGATAATCTAGAGCCCTTCACTGGAAATTTGGCTACACTCTTTGGTTACACTAAGTGTGTTGCATTTAGTTTTTAATTCCTCATCATTTGTCATTAGATTAACCTTACACCTATTCACCCCCCTCTAGGTGTACTTTCAATTGGTATCAGAGCCTACGCTCCTGATATTAGGTTTAACCACCTAGGAGTGAGATCCTGGTTGCTAATCTAGTATTTACATTTACACACTTATTTGTTTACACACACTCATGAATTATCATGCACCTTTCATGTTTGAAATTTCTAACATCAATATGTGGAAGCTTAGAATGATACGTACCTAAAAACCTAGGTTTGCATGTTTTCCTTGCCGCTGCCAAGAAATCCTGTCTTGGTAATAGCAAGCATATGGAGGCCAATACACGAGCCCTTGAGGCACTTAGGAGCACTCTAAATAAAAAATATTTATGTATGGTTTCTCATTGTGATTCCGCCTTTGCAGTGTGGAACACGTTGACCTCTCCAAAGCTTCAAATGCTAAACATTATGGAGAAGGAATCTAGTGAGGATGAATCCGAGCAACATTGCTACATGGTCTAAGGGAATGACTCCCTTGAGGTACATTCGGAAACTCAACTAGATGATTGTGCTAATTCTTTAGGAGATGATATTATTGATGCCGATGCATTAAATGAAGAACTTTCTAATGTATGTGAAAAATTGCTTGAAAAATATAAAGTGTTGAAAAATAAAAGCTTTGGATTAAATAAAGAAAATAAAGATTTGTTTTCAAAACGTGAATTAGCCTTACAAGAAAAGGTTGAGATTTCAAATGAAAGGGACTCTTCGAAATCCCAACTTGAACTTGCCTTAAAAGAAAATGAAATTTTGAAAAATATAAATGATTATGAAATAGTTTTGAAGAAAAATGAAGTTCTATCTTCAAAACTTGTTTTTATTTTAAAAGAAAATGATTCTTTGAAAAATAAAATTATTTCTATTTCAAAGGAATTAGATTTAATTTCTAATAAAAATATTTCTTTGAAAAAGGATTTAGATACTCATGTTTGTCATGCTACTGTAACTTCATCATCTAGCTTACCTATTGCATGCTCTATTTTATCTTCAAGTATTAAAAATGATAAGAAAAGTGTTGATTGTTTGGGCTCCACTTTGAGCCAATGTGCCATGAACCACACTCATTTGGAATCCATGTTTCGCAAGAAATAAGTTCCTCCTATGCATGCACACAAACCACGGCATACACATGCTTCTCACGTTCATACACATAACATAATGTATGCTCATGTGGACACTTGTACACATTATTAACGTAAGGGCCACCTTGCAAAATTTTGCTTTGATAGAATTAATGATTCTAATTTTGCAAATAGATTTGTTTGGGTTAGGAAAGAAGCTAACCCCCATGGACCCAAAAGAGTATGGGTATTAAAAGCCACTCCTATTTTTGATGTAGGTGTGGGCTCTCACATGATGTGAGATGTGTTGGTGCCTTGAGGTGAATGCGTTCCGAGCTAAACGGTGACTTTTTTGGATCCATCACTTTCAAGGGGAGTTTGGTGGGAGGACCACCTTAGTTTGGAGACATAGAGATAATGCCCCTTTGGTTTTGGTGACAATCTCTAACTTTTATTTATGTTTACATGCTTACATTCATTGATTCTTAGCATGTCATGTTTTAATGCTTATTATGTCAAATGTCATGCTTATTAGACTATTGACATACATGTATAGTATTTGAGATACACCCTTACTTATATGGACCCATATTTTGTGTTCTCTATATAGTTTAGCTATTTTGTATATCATAGTCTAATATATGTGTATTTACATAATGATCATATTGATATACGTTTTGTTTTATGCTTCATGTTTTGATTACATGTTTTAAATATAGTTTTCATTAAAACTTGTATATATACTTGTACAACTAGTGAGACACAAATAGATTATCATATGTTTGTTCTTAATTGCTCATTTGTACCCATTAAATGTACTAATATAGCCTAGTTTTGATGATTCGTACATTAGACTTGTATTCTCTATTTTGTATATGTTTTTCATGAATATGTATTTAGCTTCATGCATATGGTAATTTTATTAAAACTATTGGATATACATGTATAACCGTGAGTCATTTGCCTTTAATGCAAAATCTCTTTATAGACTCAATTGTGTTTGGATATATATGTATGTATACCTTTAGTTTTGACTAAACATACGTATACCTTGAAGTAGATTTAATTTTGATGATTTTTTTAAAAAAATTTCATATTGAGCTTAAATGCCTTATTCTATGACTTTTGTTGATTTCATAACTTTTTACACTCTATACTTATTGTTTACTCATGATTTGTTTTCATGAGATTATGTGAGCTTTATTGCTATTTAAGTGTTGAATGATTGTGTGATTTTCATATTTTCATGGATATATTCTTATTTTATTCCTTACTTGAAGGATTTCGTGCTAGTTTTCAAGTTTATCATTAAACTAGTTGTGTATTCTTCACGTGGTAGAGTTTTCAAATTTGTTTAAACTATTTTTAAATTTATTTTTGGAAACCCCTACCAACGCTAAGGGCGGTTGGATGGGCGACCATGCCTTGTATGCTCATATTGAAAATCAATTTAAACATGTGCATGAAAGGGAGGTAGTATGAGTTATACACTTGATCCTCATCATATTTTCAATTGGTATCCCAATTGATATTTTCATTTTTGTATACTCATCTTTGGTTTTCTATATTTGTATGCTTCAAAGCCTCAAAAGTATCAATTTCTATTGGTATTTACATTATTTTACATATATACATGATTTGATTGTGCTTACTATATCGTTACATCTTAAAGCACAAATTATGTTTATGCTAAGCTTGATATACTCCTTAATGACTATTAGTTTTCAAATTGGTATTTTATACAAGCTTATGCATCATTTTCATTGGTATTTCATAAAGGGGGAGAAAAATTCATGTTTTAGTTTCCAATCGATTGTATTTTCAATTTGATCTTACTCCCACTCTTTATGATGAAAAATGATATGATTTGGTATACTATTTTTCAATTTGTTTCCTATGCTCTAAATGAAAAATATTTTAATTTAGAATATGCTAACATTTTCAATATTGGTATCAAAAATCTTAAGTTGGCTTTATTCTAAAATTTGGTATCTTTATTGCAAAATGAATTGTTTAACCAATTAGTTGGTTTGTTTTTCAATATGTATCATATTTCATTTTAAATTAGTATCTATATTGAAATGAATTAAGTTTACATAAAAATATTTGGCTTTCACTTTCAATTGATATCAAAATTATAAAATATTCTCATTTGGTATCAAAATTAGAAAATGTTTACAATTGGTATCATGATTTACAATATACATATATATTTCAATTGGTATCAAAACATACAATGTTTCATTTTCTATTGGTATCAAAAATTTACAAGATATTTTCATTTAGTATTTTTTGGTATCTTAAATTTTTTTTTTATTTTCAATTGGTATCATATTTATTGCTATATGCAAGGAAAGCTTAACATCTTCCCTATATATATATATTCATGTTGAGTGTATCTCATATTGAGGAGCTTGACCGCTCTTCTTTATGTCTTACATGTATAGAGGGAGCTTCACATCTCCTTTTATACATTGTATATTATGTTTTATGTGGTTAGGATTTAGTCATCTCTTTTTATATAAATGCATGTATGTAGGGGGAGTTAACTTCACATCTCTCCTCTTTATGAATGTATATAGCATATACACCTTTATTGTTTTGATTTATGCAAAAAGGAAGAAAAATATTATTTATGTCTTTAGTGTTTGTACCCCTTTGTCGATGAATTGACAAAAAGGGGGAGAGAAATTTGGAGTTTTTATATATGCATGTTTGTTTAATTTGTTATCTTTTACCATTGGTATCAAGAGCATCTTTTGTTGGTATCAAGAGAATATTCATTTCATTGGTATCAAATATCATGTTTATGCATATTTATGTTGAGCATTCACGACATATCTTTATTGTTTATTGCTATGCATGAGTTAAGGGGGAGCTTCTATGAAGCTTAACTTTAATCCATGCATATATAACTCCATGAGTTTTGTCATCATCAAAAAGGGGGAGATTGTTGGCCCAGAGGCCCTTCACTCTAGTTTTGATGATGATTAACTCATGTAGTTATTGTTTACTAATAATCTTGTGATATTTAGTTTCAGATATTTGATCAAGATATTAGTAGGTGATTAGCTTCAACAAAGGTGTTTTGGAGCTTTCACATGTTGATTCAAGAGCTCAAGCGTCAAGTTCACATCTAGCACTCGGATGGAGTCAAGCTCATTGGATCGTGTTTGGTTCGAGTCGACTTGGAGATGGAGTTTTACAAGAAGACATCAGTTTGTTTAGTTTAAGATTTTATTTAGATCTTGTGTAAAGATTAGATAGTGTTGATATGCTCAAGTACACACACAGTTGTTTAAAGTATCATGTGTTTAGTTTTTCGGTTTAACTGGTTTTGGTTTTTCATATGGTTTTCATGGATAGATAGAATCAAAATAAGTTTACATGTTTTAATGTATATTAGATTTGATCTATATACATCTATACTTCATCTATTTAGAAAAACTTATTTTGATAGTCTATTTCATGAGTTTGGAGTTTTATATTTAAAGAAAACTTATTTTTGTATTTAATGTCAAAAACATAGATATAATATCTTTCATGTATATTGGATTTTATCCATATACAATATGCTTCAAAGTTGTTTCAATATCATGTTTTTGTATTTACATGAGTTTTTGAGAAAATGATTTTTCATTTCAAAAATCTAAGTTTTGGAAAATACGGTTTTTGGTTTAAGGCAAATTTTCAAGAACACAAAAATGGTTCAAATAGTTTATAATATGTGTTGAATTTTGTCACACATATTTGTATTTCAAAGATCTAATAAGAACTGATTTTTATAAAATTTATGTGATTTTATGGGATTTAATTGAAGATAAAAACCCAAGTTTTCAATCCCTATATTGTTTGGACCTGGCTGTCTCCCGGTCGACCGTCTGGTCGACCGAGGCAGAAGCCGGTCAACCGGTCCGGTCGACCGACGTGCACAGAACGTGCACGCAGCTAGGCTGGGAGGCCGGTTGATCAGGTCGGTTGACTGCCAGAGTGCTTCTGCTCTCTGAAAATGGCCCAGGTCGATCGCCCGATCGACCGGCAGAGAGCTCTGCTCTCTGTCTCCCGTTTTCGGTCGACCGGCCGGTCGACCGGTGGCTCAACAATCATAAATATGACCGTTGGCCGGTCGACTGCCCTGTCGACCGGAAGGGCAATTTTGCCCTTTGCCTGCTGCCAATGGGCAGATTTTTGTGGGGCTATAAATACCCTATTCTTGAGCTGTTTCCACCAAGAATTTCAAAAGAAAAAATTTTAAACTTTTAGCAAGTTTTTAAAAGAGTTTTTGTGCCAAAAGATTTGATTTTTATTTGTTTTTAAAAGGGTTAAAAAATTCAAGAAAAGAAGAAGTCTTTGGGATTATTTTTTATCATCATTTCTATAGCTATTCTAGAAGTTTTCTCAAGAGTTTTTCATTGTGTTTTTGATTTCCAAACTCTTTGTTTTTCTCACACTTGAGCTATCTATCTATCCTATATATTAGGATTTATTTTGTGGGAAAATTAGTTTGTGGTTGTTGATACCACTAAGTGTTAAAACCTTCCATATTTGTGATATCCCTCTTGTCAGAGGTGATTGTGTTGATATCCCTCTAGTGAGTGATTGTGTTGATATCCCTCTAGTGAGAGGTGATGTGGAGGTTGTATTGGTATCCCTCTTAGTGAAGAGGTGATTGTGGTGTTGTGGCTTTGTGCCTTATCCCTCAAGTGTGAGGTTGATAGTTGTTTTGACTAAGTGCCTAACCCTCTAAGTGTAGAGGTGTTGTGTGTTGTGCCTTGCCTCTTGTGTACATGTTGTATTTGTTGAGAGAGGAGTTGTGTACTCCCAGTTGTATTTGCCCAAATCCTCAGTGGAGGTTCCCTGTGTGGGAAGTCCTGTGTGGACGATATAGTGAAAATCCTTCTGTGTGAAGGCGGGGATGTAGAGCTGGGTGCTCAAACCTTGAAACATATCTTTGTGTTTACGTTTGATCCACTATCTCTAACTCTCTCCCTCTCTTATATTGTACATTGCATCATATTCATATCATTTATACGCTTGGGTTTGTTTGTGTGCCATACTTGTGTTAAACCAAGAGAGCTTTACATAGCACCTCAACTCTTATTTAGAGGAATTTGAGATAGTCCAGAGCCTTTCACCGGGAATTCGGCTACACTCTTTGGTTACATTAAGTATGTTGCATTTAGTTTTTAATTCCGCATCATTTGTGATTAGATTAGCCTACCCCCTCTAGGTGTACTTTCAATATTATGTTAGCACGTTCTTTTTAATGCTGGATTGTTTGCCATAATTTTCCATTAGTGTTTGCCATCA
Source organism: Agave tequilana (assembly GCA_038442645.1). Classification (NCBI taxonomy): domain Eukaryota; kingdom Viridiplantae; phylum Streptophyta; class Magnoliopsida; order Asparagales; family Asparagaceae; genus Agave; species Agave tequilana. Next base: position 93,770 of record JAVJIF010005215.1, read on the forward strand.
CCTATTCACCCCCTCTAGGTGATATCACATATCAATTTCAACAATAATTAGTATCAAAGCTAAAGTTGACAAAAGGCGATAGTCGAAGATTGAAATTTCTATCAGCAAGTTCGAGATCGAGAAATTCAAAGGTAAATGAAACTTTGATTTATGGAAAAAGAGGATGAAAGCGTTGTTGGTGTAACATGGTCTTCACAAGACCTTATAGGAAAAGTAAGCAAAACCTGCAGGTATGTTAAATGAGGATGAGAGGAGATGGATTTATAGGTGGGAAAAATGATCCAATTATGTCTCACAGATAAGGTGAGGTACAACGTGATAGATGAAGAAATGGCCATGAGACTATATCAAGGTTAGGAATGTTGTATATGATGAAAGAACTCTCCAACAAGCTGTATCCCAAGAAACAACCATATAATCTACGCACGAAGGAAGGACAACGGTGGTGGAGCATCTAAACTTCTTTAACAAGGTCACCAGCGAGGATCTAGTTGTTGATACCAAGATCAATGAGCAGGATAAGGTGTTGATACTTCTCAGTTCACTTTCAGAGCCATATGATCACATTGTCACCACTATGCTCTACGGTAAGAAAACTCTCATCTTAGAGAAAGTCACATCAACTATCTTATCAAATGAGACCAAAAAAACACAAATCAAGAGGAGCAGAAAGGATTACGTTTAGTGGTTATGGGAAGGAGAAGAAAGGGATAAGAAAAAAAAAGTCTGGGTTCGTCAAAGACGTGTCATTTTTGTTACAAGAAGGTCATTGGAAGAATGACTGCAAGCATAGGCAAAAATGGTTGAAGAAGAATGGGCAAGTTATAGAGGCAAACCGTAGCAATGAGCGGTGTAAAGGACACCGAAATATTAGTAAACTTTCTACAAAGACAATACTTCTCAAGGTGAAGGCTGGATATTTAATTCTAATAGTATAATTCATGTATGTTCTCATAAAGCGATGTTCAAGTTCTTGATTATAAAGGAGGAAGGGATTGTCAAGATGGTACATAGCTCGGCTTGCGAGGTCATTGGCATTGAGACAGTCAAGGTTACACGCAGAGATGGGATGGTGTGCACTCTAGAGGTGATCTATATATCCCAGAGCACGGTACAATCTTATATCCATAGGGATGCTCAATAATGAAGGATGTCGGATCAAGTGGAACAAGGCCCCGTCACAGTTGCTAAGGAGACAGAGTAATCCTGAAAAGAGAGAAGTGTGGATGGTTATACAAGATGAAAGAAGAAAACTCAGTTTGAGATAAAATTTTAAGGATAAGCTTGAAAGGGAGCTCATTGTGAGGTGAAGATTCAAGAAAGACTGCGTCAGGATGGAAATTGTGTCAAAGTATTGCAGGAAAGAGAAAAGATGCATTTGAGCAATGCCCGAGAAGGCCCAAGCCGTGCCGGTGAATCAACCTAATGCCCCGAGGAAAGGGAGAAAGAGTTAAAGGCTTCATAGTACAATTACAATCAAGGAAGAAATCATACAATTTCAAAATTTCAATGGTAAATGCTTGACAAGCAAGTCAAGGTGCAGATTGTTATAAATTTGCCTTGTTTTCAAGTAAGAAATAATGGTCAAGAAGATCAAATGGATTAGAGAAAAAAGAAGAACTTGGGAAAAGAAGAAAATCCAGAAATATTGTGGCAGTCGACAGGCCTGTTGACTGCACCTAGTGGGCTATCGACTGGGTTTATTAATAGCTAGAAACAGAGAAGAAGTAGCTCAGTCTATCGATAGGCATCAGTTCTTGTTGACAGACTAGCACATTTGTCGATAGTCCCTGTCAATAGCCAGTAGTTAGAATCAGATTCAGGTTTTCTTTTTGGCAGTTTCAAGTTTCTTCTCTAGTGGACTCCAAATAGAACTCAATTTTATTAAATGAAAGGCTTGTTTTTAAAGTTTGAAGGGTATATAATTTTTCTAGGTTAACAAAAGTTCTTCAAGCATCTGACGTCCAAGATCATCTTATAGTCTGAATAGAATTTATATTGTAAAATCCTATAAATAAAGACCGTAACCTAATGTACTGTATAATCTCGAACGAAAGAGATCAGAAGAAGCCAAGAAAGTGAGAGGCAGGTGACGGTGAATAGAAAGAAGGCATACTCATGTAATCTAGTGTAGATTCAAGGGAAAAATGAATACTCTTGTGGGATCAATAGGAAGGTTAGATCTCTATTGTATCAAGTTTATTATTAATACTCTCTGAATTTCTCTCTTCATGGACGTAGGCCAAATTTGGGCCAAAGCATGTTAAACCTTGCGTTATTGTTTGTTATTACTCTTTTGTCTAGGCTAGTTTGCTTTACAATACTTTTCCTTTTTCAGGTATTCTCATGTTGCCAAGTTTCGCAACCATCGATCCTTAAAAAATAATTGGTATCAGAGCATATCAATTTTGCCAACACTGGGCACACGCAATAGTTAATGTCATAACTTGTTGTTGGTGTGTTCTCAACAATTAGTATCAGATCAAGTTCTATGAGCAAATAGTATCGAGCTTAAGGTTGACTAAAAGGTGATATGTCAAAGATTGAAATTTCTCCGAGCAAGTTCGAGATTGAGAAATTAAATGGCAAATAAAACTTCAGTCTATGACAAAAGAGGGTGAAGGCATTACTGGGCTACAGGGTCTTCAAAAATCCTGCAGGAAAGTCAGCAAGACCTGTGAGCATATCAGAAGAGGATTGGGAGGAGCTGGATCTGAAAACAGCAAGCTTATGTCTCACAGACGAGGTCATGTACAACATGATGGATGAAGAAATGGCTACAAATTTGTGGTCAAGGTTATAAATACTATATATGACAAATGGCCTCTCCAACAAGTTGTACAGGAAAAAAATAACTATATGGGCTATGCATGAAGTAAGAGACAGCGGTGTTGAAGCACATGAACTTCTTTAAGAAGATCATCAATGATTTATTGGCTGTAGATGTGGAGATCGATAAGGAGAATAAGGTGTTAATACTTATTAGTTCGCTTTCACAGTCATACGATCATATCGTAACCCCATACTTCACAAAAAGAAAACTCTCATCTTGGAGGCACGACTACTCTATATGAGCTCAGAAAAAAAAGCCAAATCAAGATGAGCAGGAAGGTTCAGGTTTGGTGGTCACGGGAAGGAAAGGAGAGGAGGAGAAAAGGAAGGTCCGAATTTGTCAAAGGCATGTCACTTTTATCATGCGGAAGATCACAGGAAGAAGGATTGCAAGCATCAGCCTGAATGGTTGAAGAAGAAAGGGCAAACTGCGGAGGCAGAAATAATAGAAGGTGTATATGTTGACCCAAAAGCCTATCACTCTAGTTTTTGATGATGATTAACTCATGTAGTTATAGTATTAATGATTTTACATGTTTAAGTTACAGATTCTAATAAAGATCATGAGTCTGTATTTATCTTCAACAATGGACTCAAAGTTGAGAATTGAAGTTATCCAGTATTGATTCAAGTGTCCGTCGAAGCACAATGTACATATCAAGTACTCTAGAAAAAGTCAAGCTTAATATGAATCAAGACAAGATGAATATCAAGTTTGTTGAAATCAATTCAAGATGAAGAAGATTTCAGTTAAATATGCTTATAAGAGTTTGTAAGTTTAGACTCTTGTGAAGTGTAGTGAAGATTTGAATGCTCAAGCTTACACACAAGTTTTTTAAATTGGTTTAATGAGTTTTATTGAAAACAAATTTATGTTTTAAAGTTTGATTATCAAAAACAAATTTATATTGATTTATACGTATATTGGAGTTATCCATACATATTAGAGCTCCAAAAGAATTCTAATAACTTGTTTTTGTGTTGTATGCATGTTTGGAAAAACTTTTGTAAAATTTAAAGTTTAATTTTTCTAAAAAGAAGTTTTATTATTTCAAAATGATTTTGGTATTACAAAAAGAAGTTCAAAATGATTGAAATATATTTTGAATTTTTATTTGTGCTTAAAAGAATTTATATGAATGATTGAGCTAGAACCTGCACAAAAAATACAGTATTCAGAACTTTAAAATAGAGATGTGCAAGTGCTCGATTCTACCGCAATAGTAAGTGGCTATGCGGTCGTGATCCACAAGGAGGGTTAGCAATAGAAGCGTTCAAGGTTTGCATTGGAATCTTTGTGAAGAAAAACAAAGGTTCTTCTTTGTTTTAAGAAATGAAAATGAAAAAGAGTTAGGTTAATGTTAAGTGTGGAAGAAAGTGGTAGAATGAGAAGGTGGAGAAAAATGGAGAATGATTATTTACAAAGAAATGGAAAAGGAGTGATGAAAGAAGTGGGTGTTGGTGATTTAAACTAAAGAAATAAAAGAAAAGAAAGAAGATTAAAGAAATACTTACCTAGTTTGGTTGATGACTTACCTGGAACCCTTGCATGTTCTACCTTACTTCGGAGGCGTTCAACGCATAAGCCATAGGATCGAGCTCAGTCCCCAGTCACATTACATCATCGAGACGAGCAAGAATGAAATGATACGGAGTCTTGAGGAGGAGAACATCATCATGAATTATCGTTGGCACTCACACAAACATTGTTATACTTATGCTTCTGGATTCACTTGCATGCTTATCAAAACCAAAAGTGGTAAAGTAGAAAGAAGAAGAAGAAAATAAAAGTAAAGACGAATATAAAAAAAAATACCTTTATTGCTTACAGAAACGATGGAAGAAAGGAGGAGGGTACATTGGTGTCACTCTCAACATAAGCCTCTCTCTTACTTACATGAATCTCAATCTAACCTAAGCTTACATATAAATTAAAATTACATAAAAAGAAAACAAAAACCTATACTACAAAGAGTGAAATACTGGACTAATTCCTATCTCTGCATAGTCGTCCCATTTTGCTCTGCTGAAACTAGTATTTATAGGGCAAAACCAACAGGGGGAATCCCGGGAAGATTGGGGGAGCAAAAGCTCCCCCAACTGACCTAACAAGGCCACGAAAATGCAGCTAGGGCCGCGTTTCCGCGGCACTGGTGTGGCCAGGTGGCCACACCCAATTGCTGGAAGTCTCTGGTTGGTGGTTTGCCCGTATCTTCTTCTGGTTTTCTTGTTTCTGCTCTAAAAGTTGACGAAACAGCCTTTGATTGTGTGGCTTCAACCGCTTGATTCAGGGAGATTCTTCTCAACCGGTTTTCAATCTCTTGATATGCCAAAATTTAGCCCTGATTCCTTGATTTCAAATTTCTTCTGAATTAAATCAGAATTTGGTGGGCTTTTGGGCTTGTTTCTCTTTCTTTTCTTTTAGCAATTGGGCCTACATTAAACAGAGAAGAAGAACACTTATTAATATGCTTTATTAGCTAAAAAGTATGGTAAGGTGACAATGTATATGCAATATATGTGACTAATCACACTCCCACGCTTATCTTTTGCTCGTCCTCGAGCAAAACAACTAAACTCTACTAAGGATTATTAGACCACTTTCGCAGGTCACGCGATTGCACTGAGCATGTGTAACAAGCCGTTAAACCTCTAGGTTTTCTCTAGAGGACGAGTTTTGTCTCGTGAGGGTTTTCATAGGATTACACCCACAAAATCTATAAAGAAAAGAGAAACAAAGAGTTAGTATTTTCGAAAAGCATTTTGAAAGAGAAAAATATTTGAAATATAATTGTAAGATTTAAGTAATCTATAAGTTTTAGGAAAACTGAATTTTTCATTCCTAAACTTAGTCTCTATTCAATAATTTGTTATCAATCAAAGTAAGGAGTCAAATTATACTTCTCATCTAGTATATTACTTTACCCTAAGTCTTATGCACCTTGTGATTGTGAAAATTTTGACTAAGAGTTCTTTAACTCTAACTTTTATGCCTCATTTTATATATATATATATATATATATATATATATATATATATATATATATATATATATATATATATATTGGTATTATTCCTTAGCTCTATTAGGCTTTCTAATCTGCCCATGTAACCAGCCTTTAATCGATGACTCCCAAACCAAACGGTCTTAGGGCACCGGGCGAGAAAACTGAAAAACACCTAGAGGGGGGGTGAATAGGTGTAAGTGCTAATCTAATAAACTTAATGCAAACTAAGTGCGCTAAATGCGGAAGCTAATGCAAATGTTGCACAAACTTGATACAATACAACAAGTGTAGCCGAATTCCCCTTGCGAGGCTCTGGACTAACTCCTCTTGATTCCCCTTGAAATGGGTTGAGGTGCTATGTGAAGCTCTTGTTGTATGAGTACAAATTAGGCCCACACACACAAGCAATTCAAGCAATATGAAATATGTGCACACACAATCAAGCCAAGCATATAAGAACGAATTGCAATATAAAAGATGCAAGGCAACACAAGCAATGTATAAGATATGTATGCAATGAATGAATGATGCTTGCACAAAGTAAAGAGAGTAAGGGTTAGAGAGACAATGGATCAAACGCTAACACAAAGATTTGTTTCGAGGTTCGAGCACCTTGCTCTACATCCCCGCCTACACCACCGTGTAGGATTTCCCAATCCACTATAGGAGTACCAAACTCCTCTCTCAACCTTACAAAGCCACCGAGGCTATACAACCACAATCCACCTCTACCGAAGAGGGATACGGCCCGTAGCCAACTACAACAAACACCTCTACCTAAGAGGCTCACAAACCAATCACCCGATCACCTCTACCGAAGAGGGATACAACAAGAATAAGGGTGTACAACTTAGAGGTTTACAACAACAACCTCAAACACTCTCTTTTCTCTTTTTCCACAAAAATAAGATCCTAATAGTTTAGGATAGAAGATATGGCTCAAGTGTGGAAACTAAGTGTTTTTGGAAACAAGCAACAAAGAAAAACTACTTGGGAAATCTCTTGTATATGATAGAAATAAAAGATCAAATCAAAATCCCAAAACCTAGTTCTCTTTGATTTTCCAAAAACCCAAAACAATAAAGATTAGAAGTTTAAAGCTCAAAAACTACTTTTTAAAACTCTTTTAAACACTTCAGAAAACTGGAATTTTTCCTCTTAAAAATCTTGGCCAAAATCCCCAAAGAGATGGAGTTTATATAGGCCAAACAGAAAACTAGCCGTTAGAGCTGAGCTGGCAGCTCTGACAGGCGTCGGTCGACCGGCCCGGTCGACCGCCAACGGTCAGAAAAGTGACCGTTGGGCACTAGCGGTCGACCGGCCCGGTCGACCGAAACATCCTGAGAGTTGAACTCTCAACTCGGTCGACCGGTCCGGTCGACCGACTACAATGTGTAGCCAGCGTGCACGTCTGTGCACATCGGTCGACCGACCCGGTCGACCGGCCACTTGGTGCGGTCGACCGGTCCGGTCGATCGAACTGGCCTGGCAGGCACAGTGCAGATCTGCACAGATACGGGATTTGAAAATAGGTCTTTTCACTCAATAAAAATCCCATAAATTCACAGTAAATCTAAAAATAGTTTTAATCACAATAAAAACTGTTTTTCTAAAAATACGTTTTTCTAAAAATATGTTTTTCTAAAACTTGTTTTATCATTTTACTTTGATAACTAAACTTGTGATAAAAATTTCAAGACATATATCAATCATATCAATTCATTTTTGTGTCTTGCCAATTTTATCATAAACAAAACTTGTATTTTTATCAAACTTTGATTTTTCCAAAACATGAATAGAAACGTCAAAATAAGTTTGTCTATAAGTTAAGCATGTATGTATAAATAGAAAACATCTACTATACATATAAATCATGAAAACTTGTTTTGATCAAACTATTCATGAAAACCAAATATCAAAACATAAAACGTGTGTGTTTGTGCACTTGAGCATATCAACTAAACTAAGCTTTACAAATATGGATCTAAAACACAAACTCTAAACTAGATACCTAAGTCTTCTTGACGATCTTCATCTTCAAGTAGACTCGGTCCAAACTCCGTGATTCTCCAAGTGCAAAGGTATGATCTTTAAGCTTTGGCACCGGAATCATCATGAATAGCTTCTAATCATCTTGTTGAAGCTAATCACCAACTAATATCCTGTTAATGATCTGAAACTTAGAAACACAAGAATATTAGTAAACATAACTATATGAGTGTTGATCATCATCAAAACTAGAGTGGAAGGCCATTGGGCCAACAATCTCCCCCTTTTTGATGATGACAAAACTCATGGAGTTATATATGCATGGATTAAAGATAAGCTTCAAGGAAGCTCCCCCTTAACTCATGCATAGGGATAAACAATAAATATATGCAATGAATATCAAACATGAAACATGCATATGCATAAACAATAAATGGTTCTAGATATCAAATGGAATATTCAAAACAAAATAAGCTCTAGATACCAATTACAAAGCAAACTCTATATATCAATTAAACTTAATATTCTTGAGATTAAAACATAACATATGCATAAACATAAGCATGCATATAAAACTTCATAAATCTTTCTCCCCCTTTTTGTCAATCATCAACAAAGGGGTAAACAATCAAAACCATAGATAAAATGAGGGGTAAAAATCTTTCTCCCCCTTTTTGTCAATCAAAACAATGCAAACAATGTTCTCCCCCTTTTTGTCTAAAACAAAAACAAAATCAATAAGGGGTGACTACAAACATGATATCAATTAAAAATATCAATGAAGCATCTTGATACCAATAAACAAGGATCAATATATGTTATATGCTATATACATTCATGAAGAGGAAGACGCTAAGTTAGCTTCCCTACACATATGCATTACATGAAGAAGGGATGACAAGCCCCAAGTCACATAACACATATTATGTAATGCATAAGAGGAGATGTGAAGCTCCCCCTACACACGTATATCATATAAAGAAGAGTTGTCAAGCTCCTCAATTTATAATATACTCAACATGAATCTATATGTAAGAGAGATGTTAAGCTCTCCTTGCATATAGGAAATACAAATCAAGGCTTTGAATATTTTCTTTAAACAAAATTTTGTAAATACCAATTGTAATTAAACATAACAAATTTTGAATGTTTAAACACAAATTTTGATACCAATTGTAAGAATATATTTCATTTTGAAAATATATAAACAAATTTGATGTTGATATCATATGTTCAAAATAACAACTTTTAATCATAAAGAGTGGGAGTACAAATACCAATTGAAATACAAAATCAAAATTTCTCCCCCTTTATGAAATACAAACTAAAGTCATGCATAGTCTTGATAACAATTTAAAAGTAATCAATTTAAACAAAATTGAAACTCAAGCACTAGCATAAACACAAACATATATATGTATGAAAGATAGATACCAATAGAAATTGATATACTTGGAATTTAAAGCATACATACATACAAAACATATATGAGTATACAAGAAGATCAAAATGATACCAATTGAAAGAGTTCAATGATACCAATTGTCATAACAATAAATTCAAGTGTATACATCATATTACCAATCCACCCAATCATAATTCAAGTTTTAAAGATTTTCAATTTAGGGCATACATGAACATGATCTCCCATCCTACCGCCCTTGGATGGTAGGGATTTTCAAAAATAGATTTGAAAATGTAGTTTTGTTTGAAAATCTCTACCATATAAAGAATACCGCAACTAGTTAAATGGAAAACTTGTTAACTAGCACGAAATCCTTCAAGCAAGGAATAAAACAAAAATGAAATTCACATGATAATCATCACTCTAACCAATAAAGCATAACTCATGAGAAACAAAACATGAGCAATAGATATGAGTGTACAAATAATATGTGAAGATCATAATCATGAAAAATATTTCATTGAGCTCAATTATTCCTTAAAACATAATTCTATCAAAAACATGAAAAATCATATAAAACTACTTATTTAATCTTCAAGGCATATGTATGTCTAATACAAGCTAAAATATACATACATATCCAAAACTCAACGAGTCCACTAAATGTATATTCATGAAGGCACGTGGCTCAAAAAGATGTATATGTATAAGATTAGTTTGAACTAGATAGACATATACATGAAGTTAAACATAAATACATGAAACATGAAAATCTACATCTTTACTAAAAGCAATTTTCATTTCAAGGTATATGTATGTCTTGTCCAACATGAAGTATACATACATATCCCTAAACACAATTGAGTCTATAAATAGATTTGCATGAAAGGCAAATGACTCAAGGGGTATACATGTATATCTTAAAGTTTGGCAATACGAACATATACATGAAGTGAAACACACAATCATAAAACAAATCCAAAATGGAATACAAGTTTGAAATGTATGAATCATCAAAACTAGACTATACTAGCACATCTAATGGGTTCAAATAAGCGTTCAAGCTCATACATATATAGATTTATTTGTGGCCCACTATATGTACAAGTATAATTCCTAGTCTTAATGAAAACTAACATCTAAACAAGTAACCTTAACATGAAGCATCAAAACACAATATAAAAATCATCGTGATAAAGCTAAGATATGATTACTATGTAAATTCACATGTATTAGATTCATGATGTACATTATAGCTTAAACAAACGGTGAGAACACTAAATGTGAATCAAATAAGCATGTGTGTCTCAAATACTATACATGTATGTCAAGGATCTAATAAACATGGAATGAACATACTAATCCATAGACAATGAAACATGCTATAAAATATCAAAACATGCTATAAGCAATGAAATGGAAAGCATGTAAACAATAAATGGGAGTAAAGGATTGTTACCAAAACCGAAGAAGCAACTCTCCTTGTCTCCAAAACATGGTGGTCATCTCCACCAAATCTTCCCTTGAAAGTGATGCATCCATTTGATTTCCTTTAAGTCCGGAACGCATCCACTCCAAGGTGTCATTACTCTCACGTCATGTGAGAGCCCACACCTACATCAAAAATAATAGGAGGGGTGGTCTTTGGTACCCACATCTTGTTGGGTCCATGGGGGTTAGTCCCTTCTCTAACCCAAACAAATTTCTTTGCTAAATTAGTAGTATGTAATCTATCAAAATAAAATTTAGCATGGTGGCCCTTACGTCCACAATGTGTACATGTGTACACATGAGCATACATGTGATGGGTGTGTCCGTGAGGAGCATGTGTATGCCGTGAAGGGTGTGCATGCATAAAAGATGGAACTTGTTTCTTTCGAACCAAGGTTTCCAACCGTGAGTGGTTCATGGCACATTGGCTCATAGTGGAGCCCAAACAATCTACTCTCTTCTTAAGCATACAAATATCATCATTAATCTTAGAAGAAGAGGTACATGCATTAGGTAGTCTAGATGATGAGGCTACACTAGCATGGCAAACATGAGCATCAATCTTTTTATGCAAAACCTCATTTTTCTTCAAACAAGCATTTAATTCATTTGAAATGGAAATAATTTTATTTTTTAAATCAACATTCTCTTTTATAACAAAATCTACTTTTGAAGACAAACTTTCATTTTTCTTCAAAAGATTTTCACAATCATTTTTAGATTTTAAAACTTTATTTTCCTTAAGTGCAAGTTCTAATTGAGATCTCAATGAATCCCTTTCATTATAGACCTCAACCTTCTCTTGCAAAACAATATCAAGTCTAGAATGTAAACTCTTATTTTCTTTTTCAATTTCTAGACTTTTCTTTTTCAAAATCTTATATTTTTCAATTAGTTTTTCACAAACAATAGATAGTTCTTCATTCAAAGTATGGGGATCAACAATATCATCACATGAAGAACTAGCATCATAATCACTATCTAGGTGGGATTCCGAATGTACCTCAAGGGAGTCATTCCCTTGGACCATGTAGCATATAGAGTTGGATTCTCCACTAGATTCCTCTTCTTGGATTTGGACTTGAAGCTTGGAGGTGTTGGTGGTTGTTGTCAACTTGTTCCACACTGCAAAAGCGGAATCAAGATTAGAAACACACATAAGATAATCTTTAGATAATGTGCTTCTAATAGCCTCTAGGGCTTGTGCATTGGCCCCTATATGATTACCATCACCAAGATAACATCTCTTGGTGGCGGCAAGGAAGACATGCAAACCTAGGGTCTTTAGGTACATGGACATCCTATACTTCCAAACATTAATGTTGGAAGGGTCAAAGCTAGGAGGGGTCATGAAGTCCATGGTAAACTATATATGAATGTGCAAACAAACAAATGCAAATGAGATTAGCAAGCAAATGGATCACTCCTAGGATGTTAAGCCTAAGTATCAGGAGCACTAGCTCTGATACCAAGTGAAAAACACCTAGAGGGGGGGTGAATAGGTGTAAGTGCTAATCTAATAAACTTAATGCAAACTAAGTGCGCTAAATGCAGAAGCTAATGCAAATGTTGCACAAACTTGATACAATACAACAAGTGTAGCCGAATTCCCCTTGCGAGGCTCTGGACTAACTCCTCTTGATTCCCCTTGAAATGGGTTGAGGTGCTATGTGAAGCTCTTGTTGTATGAGTACAAATTAGGCCCACACACACAAGCAATTGATGCAATATGAAATATGTGCACACACAATCAAGCCAAGCATATAAGAACGAATTGCAATATAAAAGATGCAAGGCAACACAAGCAATGTATAAGATATGTATGCAATGAATGAATGATGCTTGCACAAAGTAAAGAGAGTAAGGGTTAGAGAGACAATGGATCAAACGCTAACACAAAAGATTTGTTTCGAGGTTCGAGCACCTTGCTCTACATCCCCGCCTACACCACCGTGTAGGATTTCCCAATCCACTATAGGAGTACCAAACTCCTCTCTCAACCTTACAAAGCCACCGAGGCTATACAACCACAATCCACCTCTACCGAAGAGGGATACGGCCCGTAGCCAACTACAACAAACACCTCTACCTAAGAGGCTCACAAACCAATCACCCGATCACCTCTACCGAAGAGGGATACAACAAGAATAAGGGTGTACAACTTAGAGGTTTACAACAACAACCTCAAACACTCGCTTTTCTCTTTTTCCACAAAAATAAGATCCTAATAGTTTAGGATAGAAGATATGGCTCAAGTGTGGAAACTAAGTGTTTTTGGAAACAAGCAACAAAGAAAAACTACTTGGGAAATCTCTTGTATATGATAGAAATAAAAGATCAAATCAAAATCCCAAAACCTAGTTCTCTTTGATTTTCCAAAAACCCAAAACAATAAAGATTAGAAGTTTAAAGCTCAAAAACTACTTTTTAAAACTCTTTTAAACACTTCAGAAAACTGGAATTTTTCCTCTTAAAAATCTTGGCCAAAATCCCCAAAGAGATGGAGTTTATATAGGCCAAACAGAAAACTAGCCGTTAGAGCTGAGCTGGCAGCTCTGACAGGCGTCGGTCGACCGGCCCGGTCGACCGCCAACGGTCAGAAAAGTGACCGTTGGGCACTAGCGGTCGACCGGCCCGGTCGACCGAAACATCCTGAGAGTTGAACTCTCAACTCGGTCGACCGGTCCGGTCGACCGACTATAATGTGTAGCCAGCGTGCACGTCTGTGCACATCGGTCGACCGACCCGGTCGACCGGCCACTTGGTGCGGTCGACCGGTCCGGTCGACCGAACTGGCCTGGCAGGCACAGTGCAGATCTGCACAGATACGGGATTTGAAAATAGGTCTTTTCACTCAATAAAAATCCCATAAATTCACAGTAAATCTAAAAAATAATTTTAATCACAATAAAAACTGTTTTTCTAAAAATATGTTTTTCTAAAAATATGTTTTTCTAAAACTTGTTTTATCATTTTACTTTGATAACTAAACTTGTGATAAAAATTTCAAGACATATATCAATCATATCAATTCATTTTTGTGTCTTGCCAATTTTATCATAAACAAAACTTGTATTTTTATCAAACTTTAATTTTTCCAAAACATGAATAGAAACGTCAAAATAAGTTTGTCTATAAGTTAAGCATGTATGTATAAATAGAAAACATCTACTATACATATAAATCATGAAAACTTGTTTTGATCAAACTATTCATGAAAACCAAATATCAAAACATAAAACGTGTGTGTTTGTGCACTTGAGCATATCAACTAAACTAAGCTTTACAAATATGGATCTAAAATACAAACTCTAAACTAGATACCTAAGTCTTCTTGACGATCTTCATCTTCAAGTAGACTCGGTCCAAACTCCGTGATTCTCCAAGTGCAAAGGTATGATCTTTAAGCTTTGGCACCGGAATCATCATGAATAGCTTCTAATCATCTTGTTGAAGCTAATCACCAACTAATATCCTGTTAATGATCTGAAACTTAGAAACACAAGAATATTAGTAAACATAACTACATGAGTGTTGATCATCATCAAAACTAGAGTGGAAGGCCATTGGGCCAACAAAAACACCCAAGGACTTAAGGACTCGAGCAAACAAGGCCACAAAACTAAGGATTTTATTATATGAACCCCTTTTAGGCGTGAATACTTATGCTTTATTAGGCACAAATACCCAGCTTAATCAGAGAATTTTTTATATATTTTTTATCAAACTTATCTAATCATCTTTCACATAAATACTAAGGCTTGCTTAGGCCAAAGTACCTAGCTAATCAATAATTAGATTTGTTCATCTTTATAGATATTTTTTTTTCTTTTTTTATATATAAGGCATAAGAATCTTTGTTTTTGAACCCTAAGTGTGTAAGTGTATGAACTATGCATATTTTATTAAGGTAAAGATCAAGACTAAATTACTTTGACAAATTATCTTCCTAACCCTAAAAATCAAACAAATAATCTTATTTTGACCAAATTTAAGAAATCCTAATTTTAATTTTCCTATTCCTTAAAATTGACTTAATTTCTTACAAGAAATATGTCAAAATATTGTTTCTATTTTCAAAAAGTTTTTTAAAAGTAAAGAAAAATGTTTAATTTTTTTTAAAGTTATGTTAGAACCCTCCCCCACACCTATCTCTTGCATTGTCCTCAATGTATGAATTAATGCATAGATGCATGAAAAAGAAGAAAGGGAAGGAAAATGTTACCTTAAGATGGTGGTTCTGGTGGTGGTCTGATTGGTCCACGAAATGCGGCCCAATCGACTTTTCGTGGAGTTCGGAGGTACCCACCAGAAAACTTTCTAATATAACCCATTAAAATGATGTATCCATAAAGGATTTTTATTAAAAATTTAACCCCATCTAATTTCCAAATTCCATAATTAATTTCGGAGTCAAATTTGTCAACCGCCTTGTCCCAAAATGGAGTGTGAAAAGATAGAATGATTGACTCGGACTCAGGAAGTACTGGAACTAATACCGACTCAGGAAAGTGACTAAAGTCAAGTAAAGGTTCAGGAGTCGAGATTTGCTCAGAAAGTGGGTCCAAATTAAGAAGTTGAAACTCAAGTCCACATTCAGTTTCCAACAATAGAATGTGACTTAATATTGGTGATTCAAGTTCAAGAATGATAGGTGTGGGAATCAAAACTGACTCTAAATTATTACTCAAGTCGGGTAACAAAATAGGAGTCAATATTGATTCAGAAATTTGAACTGGATCACAGATTTGAGAATCTAGGTCACATTTCTCATTGAGTTCAATGTCATAAAAATGAGAACTTGCCAATTTGTCAATAGGACTTTCAAAAGTGTAAAATTGGTCAAGTTCAATATGATATCAAAGATGGGAGATTCAATTTCATGATGAATTGGCACAGGATCCAATGTTGACTCGGGAAAAAGATTGAAATCAGGTGAAAACACCGGAGTCATTATTGAATCAGGAAGTAGAATTGAATCACTAAGTTCAGGTTCAGGATCATATTCATTCTCAAGTTCTATTTCAGAAAAGGAATAACTTGCCAGACTGTCAATATCATTTTCAAAATTTAGAGTTTGGGCAACTTCAAATGATTGTTCTAAAATGGAACCTTGATTTCCAAAACAACATGACTCTTCGGCTCTAACAGAATGGTTAGCGACATCAGAACTGGTAAAACGGTGAGAACATAGAGATTGGACTATCATATCTATGTCATGATTACGAGCGTTTTGAGCCTGAGTCATGGCTTCAAGCATCTTTTCATAGTTGATTGGTTCATCGTTTTGTTGAAAAGATGAAGTATTGTCTTGAAATTGATGGTGAAATTGTGAGTCCATCAGATTTTGTGATTTTTGTTTGGACTCACGCATACTCATTTTCAAAATTGATGGTTTTCTATTTTGGACTGGTGGAATTAAGTATGAATCTTGGAAATATTGTGGACTAGGTGGATAAGGAGGACAAGTTGGTTAAAAATTAGACTTGGGGGAGGTGAATCCCCACTGACTCTGTGAAGAGTTGAAATTATTCTGAAAATTATGGTTATAAGATTGGGGGCATGGGTTATATTAATTCGGATAAGACCAATCCGGCACACTAGGTTGGTTAAAGTTATGATATGCCGGGTTCGTAATATCCGAAAAAGAGGTCAGTGTGTAATATGGATTACTATTAAAATTGAAAAAATTGTTATTATAAGCCATATCACACAATAGAATACAAACAAAGAAAAAAAAACAAATAAGCAAACAAATAAAAAGAAAAAAAATTCTAAACTAAGTTAGGGTAGACCTATAACCTAGACGACTCCTAACTGGTTAGACTGTCCACGGGAGGTATAATGCAGACTTTGACCACAAGCTAATCAGCCAGGTCAGGGCAAGATTGGTGGGAGGTTATCCGTCAAAGACGTTCCTTAATTAAATAACCATCAACCTTCGGGCTTTCGGCCCTTAATCCCTTTCCTAGACACTGATTTGGTAGGAGTCAAATTCCAACACCTTTTCCCCTTTGGATAATCTCCTAATTGAGTCCGAGATGTCCCTAGGGCCAACGTCTACTCATTTTTAGTTAGGCTCGAGTTAGTGAGTGCTTGGAATCTGATTTTTGAGTCCGAGATGTCCCTAGGGCCAACGTCTACTCATTATCTTGTTATGGGGTGGTGCCGTTAAGATCAGTTTGTGCAAGTGTACAAGATATGCAAACAAGATTCACTCAAAGCGATGTAAATCAACCAAGAGATGAGTCTTATTCTAAATGCAATGCGAACGTGCCTTGCTCCAGCACTCTTCAACAGTAAAGTAAATGAATTGAAAAGACACGTTCCTAAAATGCAAACGTCTAATCAATTTTTCAAACTTTTCAACAAGTATTTTATTGTTGGTTTATTAGTAGGCTCCTGGTGATGTCATATAAGAAATAAAGTTTGCAGAAACTCTAATTTTGCAAAGCAAGCAGCCCTGCAAAAAGCCAGTCAGTAGTGAACTCTTCCTTGCCGCGGAAACGCGGCTAGAGCCGAGCAAACGCGGCAATTCAGAGGGTATTTGGTCTCTGTTTTCTGGAACAGAGGCCCAAGACCACTTATATGTTACTGCAATCTTTTTTTCCTGCTTTTCCTGCCCTATAACCTGCAACAGAGAAGAAAAATTCGTTTTAGTTCTAAAAATTCAATACATACCGTTACCCTCCCCAGCAACGGCGCCAAAATTTTGATTGAGCTAGAACCTGCACAAAAAAATACAGTATTCAGAACTTTAAAATAGCGATGTGCAAGTGCTCAATTCTACCATAATAGCAAGTGGCTATGCGGGTCGTGATCCACAAGGAGGGTTAGCGATAGAAGCGTTCAAGTTTTGTATTGAAATCTTTGTGAAGAAAACGAAGGTTCTTCTTTGTTTTAAGAAATGAAAATGAAAAAGAGTTAGATTAAAGTTAAGTGTGGAAGAAAGTGGTAGAATGAGAAGGCGGAGAAAATGGAGAATGATTATTTACAAAGAAATGGAAAAGGTGATGAAAGAAGTGGGTGTTGGTGATTTAAACTAAAGAAATAAAAGAAAAGAAAGAAGATTAAAGAAATATTTACCTAGTTTGGTTGATGACTTACCTAGAACCCTTGCATGTTCTACCTTGCTTCGGAGGCGTTCAACGCATAAGTCATAGGATCGAGCTCAGTCCCCAGTCGCATTATATCATCAAGACAGCAAGAATGAATGATATGGAGTCTTGAGGAGGAGAACATCATCATGAATTATCGTTGGCACTCACACAAACATTGTTATACTTATGCTTCTGGATTCACTTGCATGCTCATCAAAACCAAAAGAGGTAAAGTAGAAAGAAGAAGAAGAAAACAAAAGTAAAGACGAAAATAAAAAATTACCTTTTATTGCTTGCAGAAATGATGGAAGAAAGGCGGAGGGTATATCGGTGTCACTCTCAACATAAGCCTCTCTCTCTCTTACTTACATGAATCTCAATCTAACCTAAGCTTACATACAAATTAAAATTACATAAAAAGAAAACAAAAACCTATACTACAAAGAGTGAAATACTGGACTAATTCCTATCTCTGCATGGTCGTCCCATTTTGCTCTGCTGAAACTAGTATTTATAGGGCAAAACCAAAAGGGGGAATCCCGGGAAGATTGGGGGAGCAAACGCTCCCCCAACTGACCTAACAAGGCCACAGAAATGCGGCTAGGGCCGTGTTTCCGCGGCACTGGTGTGGCCAGGTAGTCACACCCAATTGCTAGAAGTCTTTGGTTTGGTGGTTTGCCCGTATCTTCTTCTGATTTTCTTGTTTCTACTCCAAAAGTTGACGAAACAACCTTTGATTGTGTGGCTTCAACCGCTTGATTCAGGGAGGATTCTTCTCAACCGATTTTCTATCTCTTGATATGCCAAGATTTAGCCATGATTCCTTGATTTCGAATTTCTTCTGAATTAAATCAGAATTTGGTGGGCTTTTGGGCTTGTTTCTCTTTCTTTTCTTTTAGTAATTGGGCCTACATTAAACAGAGAAGAAGAAGACTTATTAATATGATTTATTAGCTAAAAAGTATGGTAAAGTGACAATATATATGCAATATATGTGACTAATCAATGAACTTATTTTTGTGTATTTTATAAATATTTTTTGATTTTAAATATTAATGTTTTAATTATCCAGAGTACCAGGAAAGTCGATAATGGCATAAGCCTATCGACTGCTGATATGTTGGTGCACAAGCTGAGTCTATCTTAACTATTGACAGCCAGATATAGTTGTCGATAGAGGACCAAATAGAGAGTTAGTCTGTTCTTAGTCTGTCAACAGGCTGCCTAGCTATCGACGGTGCTTGTATAATTTTTGAAAAATATAACTGTTGAGATGTAATTGTCGACAGGCATGTGCTTATTGTCGACAGTTGAATAGTCTACAATTATGCATCATTACATCACATTTTCCATCAATTTATGAATAAAATAATGCTTCTCATATGTGTTTTGGTCTCTTTTGCAGATAATCAAGACTATAAGGGTAAAGGGGTAATAAGAGCCTAATTAAACCCATTTTGGGTAATTAAATCAACATTGGATAACATACAAGGGAGCTTCTTGAAGATCACATTAAATATCGTATTTGAAGGAGTATCTGGAAAAATATACGTCCAAACAACCCAAAACTAGATACATCTGGAAGATCCTAGAAGCCAGACGACAACAGACTAAAACCAGGAACCTAAGTCTCTAGTATTGCAATGAAAACGTGGCACTTATCCATGACACTTTTGTTGATCCATGCGTCAATCTTCAACATGTTGCCTCATCTCGTCAAACCTAGCTGTTTTTGCCTATAAATACGACATTTGACGGCCTGAAATGGGGCGACTGAGAGCAGTAGTTAGATTTCTCTCTTTTAGTTGTTGAGTAGGAGTTTCCTCTCTTTTCTTTTGTATTTTTTCTTTCATTTTAGATCCTGTAGTAGGGCTGAGTTGATTCAAGAGGGAGAGGGATATATTAATGTAATGAGAGTGACAATCTATGTAACGGTGTCTACTTTCTTCTGTATTATAATCTTCTCTATCTTCTACATGGTGCTTAGCTAACCTTTATTCTCAAGCACTTAACTACTAACCACTAACTAGCTAACCACTTACTTGATAATCTACATGAATCTAATAACCTCTACTAGGCCTTGCTCTTGCAAGAGCCATTGATGGTTCATGATGATGGATTCTAACATTCTAAAATTCTAACATCTAACCACTAACAAGTTAACTTGCAATGTCTTTTTTATTTCATGCTCACCTCTACTTGATTTTGATGATCTAATAGTAGCTTACACCTTGTTGTGTGGAATGGATGTGTTTGAATGTGAAGAACAATTTCATGTACCATACTCTGTAATGCTCTTGAAGCCAAGGACTAGTGATGACCAATGTTTCATGTAAGGCAACTATCACTAAGAGGTTAGCATGTTAGTGGAGCAATTAGCAGTTAGTAGCTATGAGTTTTCTTTCATTATTTTTTTCTTTTTCTTACTTTATTTTAAAAATTATTTTCATTTTTTTTAATCATTTTTCTCTCTTTGTTTCCATCACTTTCTTCGTTCACCACTTAGTTTCATTTCTCCATCCAAATTTTCCTCCCTTTTTATTTTGTTCTCAATCACATTTTTCAAATCACTTCTTAATGTTTTTCACTTTGTTTCTTGTTTCTTCACATCTATTTTCATGTTTTGTTTTACCGATTCCACAACCACTCATCTTTTTTTTTTCACATCGCCGATTTCATCACCTTCTTCACATATCACTTCTAGTTTTCTTTTTTTTCCTTTCTTTAACAAAGAAGAACTTGTTAACATACAACATGAACAGACTGTTAATGCTTCTATCCCCTCCCGTCACTGTAGATTCGACCCGTTGAGCCAATGCTATAATGGAAGTATCGAGGGAACATTTGCACATACGTTTTTACACTGATTTAAAAATACACGTTTTCAATTGCTGATTTTACCTCGATCAAAAAATGGCATCGTTGCCGGGGATGGGAATAGTTTTAATTTCACGTTTTTATTAACATTTTCTTCTCTGTTTTAGTGTGCAGGTTAATTTTTATAGAAACTGAACATTGTAGAACTTTACACTTGCTTGCATCTCCCTGCTCTCGAAAGCAGCAGAGGCCCATTGCTCTAGTTTTGAGGATGATTAACTCATATAGTTATAGTTTACTAATAATCTTGTGATATTTAGTTCCAGATATTTGATCAAGATATTAGTAGGTGTTTAGCTTCAACAAAGGAGTTTTGGAGCTTTCACGTGCTGATTCAAGAGCTCAAGCGTCAAGAATGCATCTAGTACTTGGTTGGAGTCAACCTCGTTGGATCGCAGTTTGGATCGAGTCGACTTGGAGACAAGAAGATCTCGGTTTGTGCTTAGTATGTTTAGATCATTGTAAAGATTAGATATTATTGATATGCTCAAGTTCACATATACACACAAGTTTAAATGTTTGTTTTTCGATTTAACCGGTTTTTGGTTTTCATGTCAAAAACATAGTTAGATATCTTTATATGTATATTGGATTCTATCCATATACAATATGCTTCAAATTTGTTTATATATCATGTTTTTGTATTTATATGAGTTTTAGAGAAAACGGTTTTCCATTTCAAAATCCAAGTTTTGAAAAATACCGATTTTGTGTTTATGCCAAATTTCTATATCACAAAAATGGTTCAAATTGTTTAGAATATGTGTTGAATTTTAGTCACACATATTTATACTTCAAAGATCTTAAAATAACTTACTTTTGTGAAATTTATGTAATTTTATGGGATTTAATCGAAGATAAAAAGATAAGTTTTAATCCCTTAAACTGTTGGACCTGGCTGTCTGCCGGTCGACCGGCCACTCGACTGACGCAGAAGTCGGTCAACCGGTCCGGTCGACCGATGTGCATGAACGTGCATGGCCATTGGGCTGGAGGGCCGGTCGACTGGGCGGGACCGCCAGAGAGCTCTACTCTTTGGTTCTGGCCTCGGTCGACCAGCAGAGAGTAGCTGCTCTGTGTATCCAGGTTCGGTCGACCGGGTGGTCAATCAGAGGCACCACGGTCATAAAAATGACCGTTGGCCGGTCGACCGAAGGCAATTCTGCCCTTTCCTGCTGCCAACGGGCAGATTTTTTGAAGGGTTATAATTAGCCCTCTCCTTAGCTGATTTCACCAAGAATTTCAAAAGCAAAATTTTCTATCTTTCCTAGTATTTTAGAAACAAGTTTTCAAAGAGTTTTTGGGTTATAAAGATCTATCTTTATTTGTTTTAAAGTGTTGAAAAAATCAAAGAAAAATAGAGTCTTTGAGAATTGGTTTTTTTCTTCATTTATATAGCCATCTAGAAGTTTTCCCAAGAGTTTTTCTTTATGATTTGTTGGAACTCTTTGTTTTCTTACACTTGAGCTATCATATCTATCCTATTTATAGGATCTTTGTTTTGTGGGAAATTTTTTTTGTGGTTGTTGAGACCACCAAGAGTTGTAAGCTTCCTTGTATTTGTTGGTGTCCCTCTTATGTAGAGGTGATTGTAGAGGTTGAGTTTGATTGTGTTGGTATCCCTCTAAGTGCAGAGGTGATTGAGGTTGTTGTTTAGCTTTGAGCCTTATCCCTCTATTAAGAGGTTGATCTTGTTTTGGCTAAATGCTCATCCCTCTAAGTGCAGAGGTGATAGTTTTTATGCCTTGCCTCTTGTGAAGAGGTTGTGTTTGTTAGAGAGAGGAGTTATGTACTCTAAAGTTGTATTACCCAAATCCTCAATGGTGGTTCCCTTTGTGGGAAGTCCTATGTGGACGATATAGTGGAAATCCTTTTGTGTGAAGGCGGGGACGTAGAGCTGTGGCTCGAACCTCGAAACATATCTTTGTATTTTCTATTGATCCACTATCTCTAAACTCTCTCTCTTTTATATCTTGCATTGATTCATATTGCTCACATCTTATATACTTGGTATTGTTTGTGTGCCTCACTTGTGTTGAATCAAGAGAGCTTTAGATAGCACCTCAACTCTCATTTAAGAGAAATTTAGAGGTGATAGTCCAAAGCCCTTCACTAGGAATTCGGCTACACTCTTTGGTTACACTAAGTGTGTTACAATTTAATTTTAATTCCGCATCATTTGTCATTAGATTAGCCCTACACCTATTCACCCCCCTCTAGGTGTGCTTTCAATTGGTATCAGAGCCTACGCTCCTGATATTAGGTTTAACCACCTAGGAGTGAGATCTTAGTTAGCTAATCTAGATTTTCATTTGCACACTTATTTGTTTACACACACTCATGGATTACCTTGCCCCTCCCATGTTTGATATGTGAAAACTTAGAATGAGTATGTACTTAAAACCCTAAAATGAAATCGCTATGATACTAATTGAGATCACCTAGAGGGGGGGGTGAATAGGTGATGGCTATATGAAATGACAATTATGCGGAATTAAAAATTTCTAACACAACAATTCGCACAAATGTAAATTTGCAATAAATAGAACAATATAAGTGCAATAAAGTAAGAGAGTTGAGTTAGAGAAAATTCGAGCAAACGCAAACACGCCGATATATTTCCGAGGTTCGAGCCACGCTCTACGTCCCCGCCTTCACACTTGAAGGATTTCCACTATTGAGGATCCCACCGGATCAACAATACAAGGACACACTTGTCCGTCTCTCGTGATGCCGCAACACCACCTTGAGCACACTCGCTCGCCTTGAGGCCGATGCCTCTACAAACTTCACTCCAAGAAGAAAATGAGTGATCAACACTTGATCACTTTACAAAAGCTCACTTAGCACAATCCTAGAACCAAGTATGTAGATGTAGATTGATGGGATTGTGTAGTGCAAAAGCTAGAGAGAAGCTAGAGGTAAAGGCTACAAGTTGTGGTGTTGGCAATTTTTGGCTTTGGAAATCTTTTGCAAAAGAAAGCTATTGAAAACTTGGAAAACACTTGAAAATCTTTTGTAAAATTGTTCTTGATAGATGTCTTATCAAATAGAAATGACCTCCTATTTATAGGGGTCAAAAACAACTCAAAACAGTCTCTCATAGCTGTTGGAATCAAATCCCAAAACAAAAACCTGACAGAAAACTAGCTGTTGGAATCTGTCAGAAAA
Source organism: Agave tequilana (assembly GCA_038442645.1). Classification (NCBI taxonomy): domain Eukaryota; kingdom Viridiplantae; phylum Streptophyta; class Magnoliopsida; order Asparagales; family Asparagaceae; genus Agave; species Agave tequilana. Next base: position 117,643 of record JAVJIF010005215.1, read on the forward strand.
TCTGACAGAGTCCGGTCGACCGGGACGGTCGACCGCCAACGGTCAAAAATCCGACCGTTGGGGACCTACGGTCGACCGCCTCGGTCGACCGAATTTTCCCGAGAGCAAAACAAAGAGATCGGTCGACCGTTGCGGTCGACTGATACTCGTGCACAGTCTGTGCACGTCCGGTCGACCGACCCGGTCGACCAGCCACTGTCAGTTCTGAAAAATCAGAACTGCCAGAACCAGAAAATTTGGGAAATGGTTTTATCTTTTAAGTTTTATATTTTAAACTTGTAAAAACTTAGAGTATGAGCCTGTGTCAATACTCTATCATGTTTAAAATATTTTGATATAAAACCTTTTGATAAAAACTTGTTTTTATCAAAAACTGTTTTTCCAAAAAAACTTAAATATTTCTAACTTAATTTCCAAAACATGTTAGGAAATGGATTTTGAAATCATTTTTGAAGCCCTTATAAAAACTGAATAGGTGTGTGTGTGTAATCCCAATCCTCTACTTCTATCATCTAGGTTTTGACACAATTTCTAAAAACAAAAATACAAATCTTGTTTTTCTTTGTCGTCTTGATCTTGTCTTGATCTTCACATCATCATCTTGATCCCGAAGCATCCTAGTTGTGCATAGCTTGGGAATCTTCATTTTTGCGGCGTCCAAACTTGTGAGTCTTTTAGCGGAGCCGTCAAAAACAACCTGTTAAATAACCTGAAATATTCTGAAACACAAATGTTAAATACATAACTAAATATGTTTTGTTATCATCAAAATAACCATGGAGATATCGGGCAAATGGCCTTTGGGCCAACAATCTCCCCCTTTTTGATGATGACAAAACATATGTAGTTATCACAAAATATTTTGGGTAGAGACTTCAAATGAAGCTCCCCCTCAACACATGCATATCATAAATGATACAAATCATACTCAGGCACAGTATAGAGAATGATAAATGAAAAACACCATATTTCCATTCCAAAAAGTACTCATATCATAGAGCAAATATTCATGTCATAGATAAAGATAGAACATGGGTTCATACAAAAGGATACATATAAAGAAACACGTCCACAAAGCATAATAGAAAATACATGTAGAAATATGAGTACTATCACACAAATACATGTCCAAAACAAAATACTACATGTCCAAACACACAAAGTACATACTACATCACAAATATCTCTCTCAAGATAACTCTCCCCAAATAACTCTCCCCCTTTTTGACATCATCAAAAGGGGAGGTCACTCCTCAGCACCAGCATCACCGTCATCGCCGTCATCGTCTCCGTCCTCTGACGAGTGCTCCATGCCTTCGGCCATAGTCTTGTCACCATCACCATCTTCCTCTGAAGAAGCTGCCGCCTCCTCTGGATCAATGCTGTCAACCCGAGGTCGAGGTGGAGGAGCAGATGATGGAGCTCTGGTAGGAAATGGAGGACCAGTAGAGGGAAGTGGACGAGCGATGGAAGTAGGATCAGGAGGAATCATGTCAAATTTGGTGAAAAGAGCATCAAACTGAACATCCACAAATCTCATGGAGTCAGCAATATATGACATGTCATTCCTAAGACCCTGGATGCGAGAGTCTATCTCCGCTCGAGCAGCGGCCTCACGCTGAAATCGTGCATCCAGCTCTGCACGAAAAGCTGTATCGCGCTGCTCAATCCAAGCCTGATGTGCCTCGAACTGAGAGCGGACCTCAGAAGAGATGAGAGACTGAAGATCAGGAGGAAAAGCTGGGGCTGACGCAGATGAAGTCCCTGGGGCCGAAGATGACCCTGGGGCAGAAGAAGATCCAGGAATAACTGGAGGTGGAATTGGAGGTTGCTCAGGAGCGTGTCTACGCAACTGTGCTTCCATCCTCTTCAACAAAACTCCATCAATGTTTATATTGGGATCTTCTGAAATCTCAGCAGAAAGATCGAAGTTGAGGGCTCTGAGAATGTGAGTAATCAGCATGCCAAAAGGAAGACTTCGACCGGACATACGAATTTGGTCAGAAGCCATATGAGATGCAATGAGTCGGGGGATATTTATCTTAATGCCTCGCAGAAGGCAATAGATAATCAGAGATGTAGGACCCCTAGCATTACTATACTCACCATGCTTAGGGACTAGGTTGTAGAAAATAATCTTAGTAAGGACCTGAGCAGTGAGAGTGAACCTACTCACAACTTCGTTCCTTACTAGACCGGGGTTGTCATCCCCGTGGATCAAGGTAGAGGCGGTGAGCGCAGACTCACCGTCAGGATAGGACTCAAAAGTGTGTAGGTCATAGGAATACACATCAACACCACCAGGGGTGAGATGTAGGATATCAGCAAGTCGACCGATGCTAAGGTCGATGTCCCTACCTAACACTTTAGATTTGATCCGGTTCCCATCAAATGAAAAGTTTGCATAAAAATAGGGAACTAGAGAGGAATAGACTTGTTCCTTGATAGTTAAGAACTCGTCTAGTTCATTGTTCCTAAAGATTTGGGGGATATCCAAATGCTCAAAATCTTGAATGACAACATATCTCCCGAGTTGATTTTTCTAGTGGAAAGATTGATGTGACGATTACCGGCAAGTTCACTGACAAAAAGACGTTTAGGTTTGGGAGTTGAAGGTTGTGCAATGGCTTTGCCTTTTTCTTGCCTTGAACGTTTTGACATTTTGGAATAAAAAAATGAGATTTTTAGGTTGAAACGAGTTAGGGCTTGATCTAGATGCTTAGAAACCTAGAATTGATGACAATAGATAGTTGATTCCAAAGCAAGATATGAAAAATAGAATCAAAAATCGGATTTTTACCTTAACTTGAAGGACTGAAACCCTAGATCAGTGAAAGCCGAATTTCTCCGAATCCAGCGGATGGATGATCCTGAAATTGAAGATCTGGAAGTAGAAGAAGGAATTACAAGTGGGTTTTAAATTAATTTGAGATCGGTTGAGAGATTGGAGAGAAGGAGAAAAATTTTGGAGGGAGAAAAGTTCGGGCTCGTCGGCTGAGTGAAGAGAGAGAGAGAGAGAAGAAGTGGAAATTTATAACAGACTAGGGCTGAATTCGACGAACGGTCGACCGGGGTTGACTGTCGGTCGACCGGCGCCAACCCGAGAGCTCTGTAAATTTAGAGCGGTCGACCGGCACGGTCGACCGAATTAACCCGAGAGCTCTGCTGGTCTGCAGCGGTCGACCGGTACTATGGTCGGTCGACCGGTTTCGCCTGAAACCTGTCTGCAAATACAGCCCAAAAAAAATTTTAAAAATATAATTTTATTAAATCAAAAATATGATATATTATAAATATAAAATTACAATCAACATGTTGTAATCTTCATTAAATTGTTATGACAACCAAAGTTACAAACAAGGTATTTTAATTTTTAATTTCCATATTAAAACAAAGTTTTAGAGATGTTAAAGCTGAATACCCAGTGACGGGTTCTGAACTTCTTCCTCTTGATTCCTCGTGAAATGAGTTGAGGCGCGCAATTGCCATCTCTAAGGTATTTGCTTTATATATGTAAATTTTACAAATGTTTATTTTTATTTATGAAAATAATGTGTATATGTATACAAGTATATAATCACAAATTATAAACTATACATGTGGACATTTAAACATTGCATAAACAACTAGATATCAAAAACTGGACATGGCATATACAATCATGATAGAGTTGCAAGTTTATACTAATCATGTATCAATGAGGCATAAAATTAAACTAGCAATCCTATAACAATTGTATATACAAAATTAAACTCTTAAATGGAGATTGATTGGTCACTAATGTTACACATTTATTATCATATTTTCATACTTATTATAGAATAAAATCTGCTTTGTCCTAATTAAATGTTTAATTTATTTGCAGGCCCATTCCTTAAGGAGATGAAGAGAAACAAGCCCAAAGCCCACCAAATTCTTATTAATTCAGAATAAATTTGAAATGAAGAAATCAGGGCAAAATCTTGGCATATAAGGAAGGTTTAGAAGAATCCTCCTTGAATCAAGATGAAGAAATCAGGGCAAAATCTTGGCATATAAGGAAGGTTGAGAAGAATCCTCCCTGTGGGCAAAATCTTGGTATATAAGGAAGGTTGAGAAGAATCCTCCCTAAATCAAGGCAAAATCTTGGCATATAAGGAAGGTTGAGAAGAATCCTCCCTGAATCAAGCACAATCAAAGGCTGTTTTGTCAACTTTTGAAGAAAAAAACAAGAAAATCAGAAGAAGATACGGGAAATACATCAGACCAGGAGATTCCCCCAATCTTCCTGGGATCTTCTCCTTTAGGTTTTTTGCCTATAAATACTGGTTTTAGCTGAGCAGGGAGAAGGAATGCAGAGATAGGACTTAGCCAAGCTTTTCATTTCTAGGTTTAGGTTTTTCTTTTTTATGTAACTTGTATGTAGGCTTAGGTTAGAAGATGATTCATGTAAGTAAGAGAGAGAGGCTGATGTTGAGAGTGACACCGATGTACTCCTCCTCCTTTCTTTCATTGTCTCAGTAAGCAATAAAGGTAAACTTTTCTTTGTGTTCGTTTCTTTACTTTCCTTTATATTTGTTTTGCTTTTCGTTTTCCTTTTCTACTTCACCTTGGTTGTATGTGTTGAGTCTACAAGTGAACTCTAAAGCAAGTACACCGATGCTACGTGAGAGCCAGCGATAGTTCATGAAGACGTTCTCCTCTTCCAAGCTCGCATCACTTCGTTCTTCTTATGCTTGACGATATAATGTGCACGGGGACCGAGTTCGAGTTTATGATCTATGCGTTGAATGCCTCCGAAGCACAAAGGTAGAACTTGCAAAAAGGTTTCCAAGTAAGTCATCACCAAACTAGGTAAGTAATTCTTAACTTTCTTTCTTTACTTTTATCGCTATAGTATAGATCGCCAACACGATTTCTTTCACCACTTCTTCCCAATCGTTTTCGATTTTTTCCTCCACTTCATTTGTACATAGTCGCTTTTTATTGTTTTCTGATTTTCCACCTTCTTCATCTCTCACTTTCTCTCTAACTTTAACTATAACTTTCTTTTTCTTTTTCTTAACTTTAAAAACAGAGAAGAACCTTCGCTTAGTTTTGATAACGATTTCAATAAAACTGTAAAAGCTTCCATCGCAAACCCTCCTTGTGGATCACGACCCGCATAGCCACTTGCTATAGCGGAAGAATTGAGCACTTGCACATTTCATTCTTAAGTTCTATAATCTCGTATTTTTTGTGCAGGTTTACCTCAATCAGAGATGTTACCAAAATACGGGCAATCTCCACAAATAGGTGCCTCCATGATAGCGATGCATGCACGATTTGTTCTTTAAGCTCCGATGCATCAACCACCCAGGAACCACCTCCTCCTAAGTCTTGGAGGGTGTAGATCCACCTATACCTGTATCATTTAAATTCGGTGGCTCTTTTGGTACCCAAATCTTAGTGGGTCCTTTGGGGTTAGATCCGGGGCGAACCCAAACAAATTTATTCTTAACATTATTCTTAGCATAACAAAACTTTTCTAAATGGCCTTTGCGGCCACAATGCGTGCAAATGTAAATTCTACCACTATTGTACATAAAAGCATGGTTATGTGTGTGTGCATGTTTATGTGTAGCATGTTTATGATGAACATGTTTCCCTTGGGCTATCCCTTTGGGAAACCTAGATGCAAGCTTGTTGAAATCAAATGCACACTTTTTAAGAGTAGAGTCTAAAACTTCAACCCGTTTTTGAATCTCTACAAATTCATTTTTATTACAAGAGACCATGGGGGTTTTTCCTTTATTTGCCAATTATATTTTTCAAAATCACTTTTCAATTTTTCAAAGGCACTAGATAAAACATTCTTCTCATTTAAGCAAATATCATATTTGTTCTTTAAAACATCATTTTCCTTTTTCAATTTCTTATTATGAGATTGTGAAATCTCATATCTATGTTGCAATTCTTCAAAAAATTGAGCAAGTTCATCCATTGTAAGATCATCATCATCAATAGAAGTTTCTAGACATACCTTAGATGAATCCTCACCTTGTGCCATAAAGCACATGTTGGCGGTGTCGATCTCCTCCTCGGATTCTGACTCCATATCATCCCATGTAGCGGCCAAAGCTTTCTTCTTCTTCCCATGCTTGGAGGTGGTTGCTTGGAGAGCGGGGCAATCGGCAATTAGGTGACCGATCTTCTTGCAATGGAAGTAAGGACCGGTTCTTCTCTTTTCTTCTCATACCTTCCTTGAGGTTTCCCTCTTCGGAAGTTGCTTTGCCGTCCCTTCTTGTAGAACATCTTGCCCACCTTCCGGATGAGCATGGCGAAGTCCTCATCGCAATCCTCCGATGAGTCGTCCTCTTCGTGTATGGTAGGAGTGGCTTTGAAGGCAATGGTCTTCTTCTTGGGTGCCTCCCTTTCTTCTCGAATCTTCATCTCCATCTCATGTGTCTTGAGATTTCCGATGAAGCCGGAGAAGTCCATCTCCTCTTTATCATTAAGCTCCTTGAGTGCTGTTGCCTTGACTTCCCAGGCTTTGGGAAGAGCCCGAATGACCTTTCGAATCTTTTGGTCATTGTCAATCTTGTCTCCTAGAGAAGATAAAGCGTTAGTGATCTTAGTAAAACGAGTGAGCATGTCATCAATGCTCTCATTATCAAACATATAAAAGTTCTCATATTGAGAACGTAGCAAGTCAACCTTAGCTCTTTTGACTTGTGACGTTCCCTCATGAGTCACAATAAGAATGTTCCAAACCTCAAATGCGGATTTACAATTAATTATGCGTGCAAGGTCATCCTCATTTAATGCTTGGGTCAATGCATATTGTGCCCTAGCATTAGCCTCATAGTCTTTGGAAGTATACTCGGACCATGTGCTCTCATCGGTTGTAGGTTCTATGAAATCTTTGGTTATGGCCCTAGCTACCCTAACACCTAAGGATTTCAAAAATAAGTTCATCTTGACTTTCCAAATGGGAAAGTTCAAGCCATCAAATTTGGGTGGGGATTTAATACTAGAGAAGTCCATGGATGCCATGAATGCACAAGCAAATATAAATGCAACAAAAATGTATATAGCCAAATATGGATCTCCCTAAGGTGGTTAGACCTAAGTTGTAGGGTTAGGCTCTGATACCAATTGAAATCGCTATGATACTAATTGAGATCACCTAGAGGGGGGGGGGGTGAATAGGTGATGGCTATATGAAATGACAATTATGCGGAATTAAAAATTTCTAACACAACAATTCGCACAAATGTAAATTTGCAATAAATAGAACAATATAAGTGCAATAAAGTAAGAGAGTTGAGTTAGAGAAAATTCGAGCAAACGCAAACACGCCGATATGTTTCCGAGGTTCGAGCCACGCTCTACGTCCCCGCCTTCACACTTGAAGGATTTCCACTATTGAGGATCCCACCGGATCAACAATACAAGGACACACTTGTCCGTCTCTCGTGATGCCGCAACACCACCTTGAGCACACTCGCTCGCCTTGAGGCCGATGCCTCTACAAACTTCACTCCAAGAAGAAAATGAGTGATCAACACTTGATCACTTTACAAAAGCTCACTTAGCACAATCCTAGAACCAAGTATGTAGATGTAGATTGATGGGATTGTGTAGTGCAAAAGCTAGAGAGAAGCTAGAGGTAAAGGCTACAAGTTGTGGTGTTGGCAATTTTTGGCTTTGGAAATCTTTTGCAAAAGAAAGCTATTGAAAACTTGGAAAACACTTGAAAATCTTTTGTAAAATTGTTCTTGATAGATGTCTTATCAAATAGAAATGACCTCCTATTTATAGGGGTCAAAAACAACTCAAAACAGTCTCTCATAGCTGTTGGAATCAAATCCCAAAACAAAAACCTGACAGAAAACTAGCTGTTGGAATCTGTCAGAAAATCTGACAGAGTCCGGTCGACCGGGACGGTCGACCGCCAACGGTCAAAAATCCGACCGTTGGGGACCTACGGTCGACCGCCTCGGTCGACCGAATTTTCCCGAGAGCAAAACAAAGAGATCGGTCGACCGTTGCGGTCGACTGATACTCGTGCACAGTCTGTGCACGTCCGGTCGACCGACCCGATCGACCGGCCACTGTCAGTTCTGAAAAATCAGAACTGCCAGAACCAGAAAATTTGGGAAATGGTTTTATCTTTTAAGTTTTATATTTTAAACTTGTAAAAACTTAGAGTATGAGCCTGTGTCAATACTCTATCATGTTTAAAATATTTTGATATAAAACCTTTTGATAAAAACTTGTTTTTCTCAAAAACTGTTTTTCCAAAAAAACTTAAATATTTCTAACTTAATTTCCAAAACATGTTAGGAAATGGATTTTGAAATCATTTTTGAAGCCCTTATAAAACTGAATAGGTGTGTGTGTGTAATCCCAATCCTCTACTTCTATCATCTAGGTTTTGACACAATTTCTAAAAACAAAAATACAAATCTTGTTTTTCTTTGTCGTCTTGATCTTGTCTTGATCTTCACATCATCATCTTGATCCCGAAGCATCCTAGTTGTGCATAGCTTGGGAATCTTCATTTTTGCGGCGTCCAAACTTGTGAGTCTTTTAGCGGAGCCGTCAAAAACAACCTGTTAAATAACCTGAAATATTCTGAAACACAAATGTTAAATACATAACTAAATATGTTTTGTTATCATCAAAATAACCATGGAGATATCGGGCAAATGGCCTTTGGGCCAACAAAAAATACATGTGTACCTTGCTACTACCAAGAAATCCTATCTTGGTAATAACAAGCATATAGAGGACATTGCACAAGCCCTAGAGGCACTTAGGCAAACATTAAGCAAAGAATATTTGTCTATGGTTTCTCATTGTGATTCCGCCTTTGCTGTATGGAACACCTTAACCTATCCAAAGCTTCAAATACCAAACATTGTAGAAGAGAAATCTAGTGGAGATAAGTCTGACCAACCTTGCTATATGGTCCAAGGGAATGACTCCCTTGAGGTAAACTCGGACACTCAACTAGATGATAGTGCTAGTTCTTCCGGTGATGATTATATTGATGCTGATGCATTAAATGAAGAACTGTCTCTTGTTTGTGAAAATCTATTACAAAAATACCAACTCTTGAAAAAGAAAAACTTTAAACTAAAAGAAGAAAATAAGGATTTGTTTTCTAAACTTAACATGGCTTTGCAAGAAAGGGATGAGATTTCAAATCAAAGGGACTCATTGAAATCCCAACTTGAACTTGCCTTAAATGAAAACAAATCTTAAAAGGTAAAAATAATTGTGATGAAGTTTTGAAGAAAAATGAAGTTCTATCTTCATAACTTGTTTTTGTTTTAAAAGAAAATGATTCTTTAAAAAAATTTTATTTCTATTTCAAAAGAATTGGATTTGATTTCTAATGAAAATAAGTCTTTGAAAAATGATTTAGATTCACATGTTTGCCATGTTTCATCATCTAGTGTACCTATTGCATGCTCCACTTTGTCTTCAAGTATTAAAAATAATATTTGTGTATTGAAGAAAAGTATTGATTGTTTGGGCTCCACTTTGAGCCAATGTGCTATGAACCACACACGGTTGAAATCCATGTTTCGTAAGAAACATGCTCCTCACATGCATACACACCATACACGACATACACAAGCTTCTCATTCTCACACACATGACACTAGGTATGCTCATGTGTACACTTGTACACATTGTGGACGTAAGGGCCACCTTGCAAAATTTTGTTATGATAGATTAAATGATTCAAATTTTGCAAATAAGTTTATTTAGGTCAGGAAAGGTGCTAACCCCCATAGACCCAATAAGGTATGAGTACCAAAAGCCACTCCTATTTTATTTAATGTAGGTGTGTTCTCTCACTTGACGTGAGGGCATTGGTGCCTTGATGGTGGATGCTCTTGTGCTTGATGGACACTACTTTGGATGCATTACCTTGAAGGAGTTTGGTGGGAGGATCACCATGGTTTGGAGATCTAGAGATTAGTCCTAATGGTTTTGGTAACTATCTCTAACTTCTTATTTGTTTACATGCTTTCAATGCTTGATTTTTAGCATGTTATGTTTCAATGCTCATTATGCTTAAATGCATGTATAGTCATTGAGATACACCCATGTTCATATGGATTCATATTTTGTGTTCTCACTTTAGCTTAGTTGTAGTGTATATCGTAGCTCTAAACATGTGCATTTACTTAATGGTCATATTGGTTTGTGTTTATGATTCTTTTGTACTTCATGTTTTGATTACTTGTTTAGATGTAAATTTTCATTAAAATTTGTGTATATACTTGTACAACTAATGAGTCACATTTGATTCTTGTATGTTTGTGCCTAATTGCTCATTTGTACCCATTAGATATACTAGTTTAGCCTAGTTTTGATGATTCTTATATTTCAACTTGTATTCCCTATTTTATTCATGTTTTCATTTTAATATGTCTAGTTTCATGTATATGTTAATTTTGGTTAAAACTTTAGATATATATGTATACCCTTGAGTCATTTGCCTTTTATGCAAAATTCTTTGTGGACTCATTTGTATTTAGGATATGTATGTATACCTTTAGTTTTTGACAAAACATACATATGTCTTGAAATTGGAATTATTATGATGAAAATTAAATTTTTTATGATTTTCATATTCTTTTAATTTCATATTGAGCTTCATCGCCTATTTCCATGACTTTGTTGATTACATGACTCTTGCACTCACATCATCCTTATTTACTCATGATTTTTGTTTTCATGAGTTTTATATGTACTTTATAGACTTTGAGTGTCAATGATCGTGTGACTTACATGTTTTTCATGGAACATATTAATATTTTATTCCTTAATTAAAGGATTTCGCACTAGTTTTCAAATATTATCTTCAAACTAGTCATTAGGTAGAGTTTTTAAACATGTTAAACTATTTTCAAATCCTATTTTTTTGAAAACTCCACCAACCTAAAGGCGGATGGATGAGCGACCATGCCTTGTATGCTCAAATTGAAAATCTTTTTAAACATGTGCTGAAAGGGAAGTAGCATGAGTTATACATTTGATCCTCATTGTATTGGTATCTCAATTGATATTTTCATGTTTGTATACTCATTTGTGTTTTTCTATATATGTATGCTTCAGACTTCAAATAGTATCAATTTCAATTGATATTTACATTTTCATACATATATATGTGATTTGATTGTGCTTCAATATCTTTACATCTTAAAGCTCAAATTATGTTTATGCTAAGCTTGATTTACTCCTTAATGTCAATTATTTTTAAATTGGTATCTTATACAAGTTTATGCATTATTTTTATTGGTATTTCATAAAGGGGGAGAAAATTCATGTTTTATCTTTCAATTAGTATCTTTCAATCGATTTTATTTTCAATTGATATCTTACTCCCATTCTTTATGATGAAAAATACTTTGCTTTGGTATATGCTAACATTTTTAGTATTGGTATCGTGTTTCACTTTAAATTGGTATTTATATTGATATGAGTTATGTTTACCTAAAACAATTGATTTTTACTTTCAATTAGTATCAAGATTTTCAATATATATATATATATATATGTATGTATGTATGTATGTATGTATGTATGTATGTATGTATGTATGTATATATATGTGTGTGTGTGTGTGTGTGTGTGTGTGTGTATACATATCTATATGTACATATACATATGTACATATATATATATATATATATATATATATATATATATATATATATATATATATATATATATATATATATATATATATATTTCATTTGGTATCAAAAACATATAATGTATCATTTTCTATTGATACCAAGATGTACAAGATATTTTAAATTGGTATCAAGATATTTTCAATTGGTATCTTTTAGTATCTTAAAATTTTTGTTTACTTTCAATTGGTATCTTAAAACTATTTTGTTTATTTTCAATTGGTATCATAAATTGGTATCATGATGTTTCGATGATACCTGTATCATAAATTGATATATTTTTCAATTGGTATCACATTGTTTTGATATGTATTACTTATACACAAGGGAAGATTAATATCTTTTCTATATAAAGATTCATGTTGAGTGTATTTCATATTGAGGAGCATGACCTCTCTTCTTTATGTTTTACACGTGTGAAGGGGGAGCTTCACATCTCCTTTTATACATTGGATATTATGCGTTATGTGATTAGAGTTTAGTCATCTCTTTCTCATGTAATGCATGTATGCAGGGGGAGTTAACTTTACGTCTCTCCTCTTCATGAATGTATATCGCATATACATCCTTCTTGTTTGATTTGACTAAAAGGGAGAATTTTTTTTTGAGTTTTTTTATGCCCCTTTGTTGATGATTTGACAAAAAGGGGGAGAGAAATTTAGAGTTTTATATATGCATGTTTATAGATGATTTTCTTGTTTTATAATAAAGGGAGAAAAGAAATTTGAGAGTTTTATATATGCATGTTTATGTCATTTATATGCATGTTTACTTTTTCAATTGATATCAGAGCATATAAGTTTTGTTTTAAATTGGTATCAGAGCATATATGTTAATATGTGTTATTTTTTTATGCATCTTTATTGTTTATTACTATGCATGAGTTAAGGGGGAGCTTCTATGAAGATAACTTTAATCCATGCATATATAACTCCATGACTTTTGTCATCATCAAAAAGGGGGAGATTGTTAGCCCAGAGGCCCATCACTCTAGTTTTGATGATGATTAACTCATGTAGTTATAGTTTACTAATAATCTTATGATATTTAGTTTCAGATATTTATCAAGATATTAGTAGGTATTTAGTTTCAACAAAGGAGTTTTAGAGCTTTCACGTGTTGATTCAAGAGCTCGAGCGTCAAGATCGCATCTAGTGCTCAGTTGGAGTCAAGCTCGTTGAATCGCGGTTTGGATCGAGTCGACATGGAGACAAGAAGATCTCGGTTTGTGCTTAATATGTTTAGATTATTGTAAAGATTAGATAGTATTGATAAGCTCAAGTTCACATACACACACAAGTTTAAATGTTTATTTTTCGGTTTAACCGATTTTTGGTTTTCATGTCAAAAACATAGTTAGATATCTTTATATGTATATTGGATTCTATCCACATATAATATGCTTCAAAGTTGTTTATATATCATGTTTTTGTATTAACATGAGTTTTGGAGAAAACGGTTTTCCATTTCAAAATCCAAGTTTTAGAAAATATCGATTTTGTGTTTAAGCCAACTTTCTATATCACAAAAATGGTTCAAATTATTTAGAATATGTGTTGAATTTTAGTCACACATATTTATATTTCAAAGATCTTAAAAGAACTTATTTTTGTAGAGTTTATGTAATTTTATGGGATTTAATCGAAGATAAAAAGATAAGTTTTTAATCCCTTAAACTGTTGGACCTGGTTGTCTGTCGGTCGACCGGCCGGTCGACCGATGTGCCCGAACATGCACGGCCATTGGGCTGGAGGGCCGGTCGACCAGGTCGGTCGACCACCAGAGAGCTCTGCTCTCTGGTTCTGGCCCCGGTCGACCGGGCGGTCGACCGGCAGAGAGCAGCTGCTCTCTGTATCCAGGTCCGGTCGACCGGGCGGTCGACCGGAGGCACAACGGTCATAAAAATGACCATTGGCCGGTCGACCGGGCGGTCGACCGGAAGGGCAAATCTGCCCTTTCCTGCTACCAACGGGTAGATTTTTTGAAGGGTTATAAATAGCCCCTCCTTAGCTGATTTCACCAAGAATTTTAAAAGTAAAATTTTCTATCTTTCCTAGTGTTTTAGTAACAAGTTTTTAAAGAGTTTTTGGGTTATAAAGATCTATCTTTATTTGTTTTACAGTGTTGGAAAAATCAAAGAAAAATAGAGTCTTTGGGAACTGGTGTTTGTTCTTCATTTCTATAGCCATCTAGAAGTTTTCCCAAGAGTTTTTCTTTGTGATTTATTTTTCAAACTCTTTGTTTTCTCACACTTGAGATATCATATCTATCCTATCTATAGGATCTTTGTTTTGTGAGAAAATTGGTTTGTGGTTCTTAAGACCACCAATAGTTGTATCCTTCCTTATATTTGTTGGTATCCCTCTTGTGTAGAGATGATGGTGGAGGTTGAGTTTGGTTGTGTTGGTATCCCTCTAAGTGTAGAGATGATTGAGGTTGTTGTTTGGCTTTGAGCCTTATCCCTCTATTGAGAGGTTGATCTTATTTTGACTAAATGCTCATCTATCTAAGTGTAGAGGTGATAGTTGTTTTGCCTTGCCTCTTGTGAAGAGGTTATGTTTGTTGGAGAGAGGAATTGTGCACTCCAAAGTTGTATTACCCAAATCCTCAGTGGAGGTTCCCTATGTGGGAAGTCCTGTGTGGACGATATAGTAGAAATCCTTCTATGTGAAGGTGGGGACGTAGAGCAGTGACTCGAGCCTCGAAACATATCTTTGTGTTTACGATTGATCCACTATCTCTAAACTCTCTTTCTTTTATATCTTGCATTGATACAAATTGCTCACATCTTATATGCTTGGTATTGTTTATGTGCCTCACTTGTGTTAAACCAAGAGAATTTTACATAGGACCTCAACTCTTATTTAAGAGAAATTTAGAGGAGATAGTCCAGAGCCCTTCACCGGGAATTCGGCTACGCTCTTTGGTTACACTAAGTGTGTTGTAATTTGTTTTTTATTCCACATCATTTGTCATTAGATTAGGCCTACACCTATTCATCCCCCTCTAGGTGTACTTTCACCTGCTTACATAAGATTTCCAAGGAAAGCCTAGAATAGCTACGGAAACACGGCAAAGGTTTGGGCACTGATTTTGAAATTTTGCAGGTTTGTCCAAAATATCATGTTATGATGCATTCTGCTATATATTTTCTTCTTTCATTGCCTACACACTACAATAATTAAGAACTAAAATTAGTAATTGGATGCTTTTAATACAATTTAGACATTTGCATTTAGGCACGTGTCTACTTCATTCCAATATACTGTATTTTGTTTTGTTGTTGTGATCTAGACTAAGGTGTACATATGACATTGCATATAGCATAGGACAAACATGTGGGTGATTTACTCGCTTTTGTTGGACCAGAGGCCCTTTACTCTAGTTTTGATGATGACTAACTCATGTAGTTATTGATTACTAATAATCTTGTGATATTTAGTTTCAGATATTTGATCAAGATATTAGTAGGTGATTAGATTCAAAAAAGGTGTTTTGAAGCTTTCACATGATGATTCAAGAGCTCAAGCGTCAAGTTTGAAAATCACCTAGAGGGGGGGGGTGAATAGGTGATTATGCTAATCAATGCACAATTTAAAAATATGATGCAACAATCGCCCAAAACAAGACTAAGAGCCGAATGCCCAGTGAAGGGTTCTGAACTCCTTCCTCCTGATTCCTCGTGAAATGAGTTGGAGGTGCGCAATGCAACCTTATTGTATGGGACAAAGATTGACAAGATGAATGACAACAAGTGAATATAACAATGACAATCAAAAGCAAGTAGTAATAGCAATGAAAGTAGAGCAAGAACAAGGAAAAGTAAACCAAAAACAAACACCAAGAATTGTTATCGAGGTTCGAGCACCCAGCTCTACTTTCCCGCCTTCCCCAGAAGGATTCCAACCACTTCCACTATCACAAATATGTCACAAATACACCGGAGTACCCAACTCCACAATCTCAAGTACAAGCAATCTCTTAGTAGTCAAAAGACCACAAACTCTCTCTTGCAAAATTCTCTTCCCTTACAAAAGGTCCTTAGAGAACAATGAGTAGGAATGAAGCTCTTGTGTGCAAGGAGAAAAGAAAAAGAAATCAGAGAGTTCTTGAAAACGCTTCAGAAAATGAGAGAGAATTTCAGCACAAAAACCAAGAAACCAAGTCTTTTTGAATGCCTTAAACTTGTGAAAATTTTGATAATTTTTCTAGTAACCAATCTCTCCCTAAACACCCTATTTATAGGAGAGGGCTAGGGTTTAGAGATAAAACATATTTAAGGCTAATCAGAATGTATTAAAACCAAAACATGTCACTTAAACACACTTAAGTGAGAAAGGAAAAAATAAACTAGCTCAGAAAAATAGCCGTTACTGTTCAAACGGCTAGCTCGGTCGACCGCCCGGTCGACCTCTAGTTCAAAAAAATAGCCGTTGCAGGCTGACGGTCGACCGGCCGGTCGACCCAAACAAACAGAGAGCAGAGTCTTTCAGGCACGCGTGTCTCGGTCGACCGTGCGGGTCGACCGTGAAACATGCACACTGATATGCACTGCTGCCAGAACTCCGGTCGACTGGGTCGGCCGACCGGCTTTACCTGACATTGGATCGGTCGACCCATGCGGTCGACCGGCTCAGGTCAAAAGCCAAAATGAAATTGGAATTTTGAGGAGAAATCTATTTTTGACAAAATAGTTTTGACTAGGGATATATATATAATGGATAAAAATGAGTTTGTAGGCTGAAGATTGTATACAAACTATTTTTGTACATATTATAGGAAATATGTTTGGAAACAAGATGTGCGCAAAAACGTGTGTGATAGAGCTTCAAACCTATTCACTATTCTTTAACAAAACTCTAAACTAAAAACAAATCTAATAAATTATCTTGAGCAATCTTGAAGTCTTGAGCCATGCAATGCCTTGCTAGAGCCTTCTCTTCTATGTTCCTTCCTTGATGTGCAAAAAGCCTTCTTTGCTTTATGAACCTAGAATTTCTTGCAATAGCTAAGCAATGGCCTCCAAATATGGTACAAACCTGAAACTTATCTTAACAAACTAATTAGTACCATATAGCTCTTATTTGGTTTGTTATCATTAAAACTCTAAACAAATGGAGAGTGTAACCTTATGGGCCAACAAAGTTCACATCTAGCACTCGGTTGGAGTCAAGCTCGGTGGATCACGTTTGGATCGAGTCGACTTGGAGAAGGAGTTCTACAAGAAGACCTCGGTTTGTTTAGTTTAAGATTGTGTTTAGATCATTGTAAAGATTAGATAGTGTTGATATGCTCAAGTTCACACACACACACAAGTTTTCAATTTACAAGTTTTAATGTATATTAGATTTGATCTATATACATCTATGCCTCATATACATAGAAAAACTTATTTTGAAAAGCCTATTCATGTGTTTGGAGTTTTGTATTTAGACAAAACTTATTTTTGTATTTAATGTCAAAAACATAGATATAATATCTTTCATGTATGTTGGATTCTATCCATATACAATATGCTTCAAAGTTATTTTAATATCATGTTTTGTATTTACATGAGTTTTGGAGAAAACGGTTTTCCATTTCAAAAATCTAGGTTTTGAAAAATACGGATTTTGGTTTAAGGCAAATTTTCAAGAACACAAAAATTATTCAAATAGTTTGTAATATGTGTTGAATTTTACTCACACATGTTTGTATTTCAAAGATCTATTAAGAACTGACTTTTGTGGAATTTACGTGATTTTATGGGATTTAATTGTAGTCAAAAACCCAAGTTTTTAATCCCTAAAATATTTGACCTGGCTGTCAGCCGGTCGACCGTAGCAGAAGTCGGTTGACCGGTCCGGTCGACCGACGTGCACAGACGTGCACGCAGCCATAGGCTGGTGGGCCGGTCGATCGGGCGGTCGACCGTCCAGAGAGTTCTGCTCTCTGGAAATGGCCCTGGTCGACCGCAGAGAGATCTGCTCTCTGTATCCAGCTCTGGTCGACCGGGCGGTCGACCGGTCAGAGAGCCGTTGCTCTCTGGTTCCAGGCCCGGTCGACCGGTGGCACAACAGTCATAAAAATGACCGTTGGTCGGTCGACCGGCCGGTCGACCAGAAGGGCAAATCTGCCCTTTCCTGCTGCCAACGGGCAGAATTTTTGTGGGGTTATAAATACCTACTTCTTTGGGCTGTTTTCACCAATAATTTCAAGAACAAAAATTCTCATCATCTTAAGTGTTTTAACAGTAAGTTTTAAAAGAGTTTTGGGTTTAAAGATTTTATCTTTATTTGTTTTAAAGTGTAGGAAAATTCAAAGAAAAGAGTTTTTTGGGAATTGGTTTTTGGTTTTGATTTCTATATCTATTTGGAGATTTTCTCAAGTGTCTTTCTTTGATCCAAACACTTTATTTTCTCACACTTGAGCTTATCTATCTATCCATTTATTAGAATCTATTTTTGTGGGAAAATTAGTTTGTGGTTGTTGATACCATCCAGAGTTGTAATCCTTCCATACTTTATGATATCCCTCTAGTGAGAGGTGATTGTGTTGATATCCCTCTAGTGAGAGGTGATTGTGGAAGTTGTGTTGGTATCCCTCTTAGTGAAGCGGTAATTGTGGTTGTTTGGCTTTGTGCCTATCCCTCAATTGTGAGGTTGATCTTGTGTGGCTTTGTGCCTTGCCCTAGTGAGAGGTTGTATTTGGTGAGAGAGGAGTTGTGTACTCTCAAGTTGTATTTATCCAAATCCTCAGTGGAGGTTCCCTGTGTGGGAAGTCCTGTGTTGACGATATAGTGAAAATCTTTCTGTGTGAAGCGGGAATGATAGGTAGTAAAAAATGTATATTTATCACTACATTTACTATCACATTTTCATATTTATTCCTACAATTATGCACTATTACTAATGTTTTATTATTTAATGTGTGCAGGCCTTGAGTAATTAATTAAATAAAGAATAAAGCCTTAAATGAAGTCCAAAAGCCCATGTCCAAGCCCAATGCAAAAGTTGCAATTACTAAAAGAAGAGGAAAGGTATAGACTTCTACTCAATCCTAATTACTTGCAGGACAAGGATAAAGATAAAAGGAGAAGAGTGCAAGGATTACAAAATCGTTTTAAAAGATTTGGAAGATTTGAATTTAGGGTAACTTGCTTCCCAAGTTATCCCGAATTTTCAAAATAAAGAGTCGGTATGCCAGATCTAAAAGGATACACCCAGATGGACGGACCAGAGGAGGCCACGCGCGAAAGCGCGTGGCCAGAAGGCAATCTTTGGCCGCGGAAACGCGGCCAAAGCTGCGTTTCCGCGGCAATACGGATGAGACTGGATACCTGTTTTCATGGGAGAGTTGTACCGGGACTCTACGTCTTCCGTCTCCTATAAATACCCCTGTAGAGCAACAGAGAAGGGCGTCCAGTGCAGTACAGAAACAAATCTAGGGTTTTTCTCAGGCTAACTTGTAGATTGTAATTTAGGTTTTTTTTTTTAATTTTTATGTAATT
This sequence comes from Agave tequilana, assembly GCA_038442645.1. Lineage (NCBI taxonomy): Eukaryota > Viridiplantae > Streptophyta > Magnoliopsida > Asparagales > Asparagaceae > Agave > Agave tequilana. Next base: position 136,813 of record JAVJIF010005215.1, read on the forward strand.
GAGAGGAGAGGATACTTTCATGGAGGAAGGAGATCAAACTTGTACTGAAGGTGACAATCGGTGTAAGTAATCTTTTCTTCTATTGTTAATTGAATCAAATCAAAGTTTATTTCTTTTTTCTATTCTTGTTTTGTTTTTCTTTCTCTCTTTTGTGTTTGTGGATCCATGTGAAACCAAGAGCTTCGAAGGTGCCTTCTCCTTGCAAGTGCCGTTGATGGTTTATGATGATGAATATCTACTTCCATGGTAGCGTAGTTTGCCCTTTTTATTTCGTAGTATAGATCGGGAGTAGGGAAGATCTCATATTTCATGCTTCGTTCGCCTTCAAAGAAAGGTATGTCATTGACACGGTTCCAAGGTAAGCAGACGTCGAAGAGGTAAGTAGGTTTTTAGTTTTTAGTTTTCTTTCTTTTAATTTTAGTGTAAATCACCAATTCCCAATCTTTTTTACACTTCTTCATTGTAAATATCATTGTAAATAACATTATAAAAAAATGACAACTTACTAAACAAGCTTCCATCGCTAGTCCCTCCCTGTGGATCACGACCCGCATAGCCACTTGCTATGGCGGTAGTATTGAGCACCATGCACTATTATTCTTAAAACTGAAATTCTATATTTTATGTGCAGGTAAAAACTCAATCAAAATTTTGGCGCCGTTGCCAGGGAGGGACGGTAAGTATTCTCTAAAAAAAAAACTAATTATTTATTATTCTTTTTGTTTGCAGGATCAGAGAACAGGAAAATTAACAGCAGCAAAGGACATATAGCATCTCTGTGCCTCTGCCCTCGAAGGCAGAGCAACAGAGCCTACTACAGAGCCGCGTTTATGCGGCAATAGCCGCGTTTGCGTGGCCTGAGTAGTTCACTACTCATTGTGTCTTCTGCAGATTGCTACAAATTGAAAGATTTGTTTACTGCTCTGTTAACTTTTCTTTGTGATCACCCTGCACACTGCTAATTAATTAACAGTAACCTATTTGTTTAAAAATAAAAAAAAATTAGACTCTTGCATATAGGCACGTGTCTATTTAATTTTTTTAATTTCTGTTGAAGAGTGCTGGAGACAAGGTGATTTGTTGCTAATGTTGCATATTTAATGTCACATTTCCATACTTATTTTAGAATAAAAGCCTGCATTGTCCTAATTATTTGTTTAATTTATTTGCAGGCCCAATCCTTAAGGAGATGAAGAAAAATGAGCCCAAAAGCCCACCAGAATTCTGAATTAAATCAGAGTTAATTCGTACACATAAAATCAGGGCAAAAATCAAGAGATTGAAACCGGTTGAGAAGAATCCTCTCAGAATCGATCGGTTAAAGCCAAGAATCCAAGGCCATTTCGTCAGAATCCGGAGCTCAAACGACAAAAACAACAAAGGATAAAGCCAGAAGAAACCCCCAGAGAGACCCACCAACAGGGTGTGGCCATCTGGTCACACTCCGGCCGCGGAAACGCGGCTTGGGCCGCGTTTCCGCGGCAATCTTGGGGAGTTAGGGGGAGCGTGAACTCCCCCGACCTCCCCGGGATCTTGGTTGTTGGGGTTATGCCTATAAAAGGCCAGTATCTACGCTGAAAAAGGGAGGCCAATGCAGATTAGGATGTAGCTTAGTTTTCATTTCTTAGTTTAGATTTTTAGTCTTTTTTTTTATGTAATTTGTATGTAACTTAGGGTAGAAGAAGATTCATGTAAGTAAGAGAGAGGGGCTGATGTTGAGAGTGACACCGACGATGTACCCTACTCCTTTCTTTCATTGTCTTAGCAAGTAATAAAGGTAAATGCTTTGTTTGTTTTCGATTCTACTTTACTTTACATTTGTTTTGCTTTCCTCTTCCTCTTCTACTTTACCTTGGTTGTATTTGTTGAGTGTACAAGTGAATTCCAAAGCAAGTATAACTAAGCTACGTGAGAGCCAGCGATAGTTCATGAAGACGTTCTCCTCTTCCAAGATCCGCATCACTTCGTTCTTCTTATGCTTGACGATATAATGTGCACGGGGACCGAGCTCGAGTTTATGAGCTATGCGTTGAACGCCTCCGAAGCAAAAAGGTAGAACTTGCAAAAAGGTTTCCAAGTAAGTTATCAATCAACCTAGGTAAGTATCTCTTCACTTTTCTTTCTTTCTTTTCTTTCTTAGTTTAGATCACCAACCACTTCTTCCAAATCATTTTCATTCTTCTTTCCACTTCATTGTACATAATCGCTTTCTTTTGTTTTCTGAATTTTCCAACTTCTTCATCTTCCATTTTCTACTAACTTTAACTATACTTTCTTTTCCCATTTTTATAACTTTAAAACAGAGAAGAACTTTCGCTTATTTTCTTAACGATTTCAATAAAGAACTGTAAAGCTTCCATCGCAAACCCTCCTTGTGGATCACGACCCGCATAGCCACTTGCTATAGCGGAAGAATTGAGCACTTGCACATATTCTTTCTTAAGTTCTATAATCTCGTATTTTGTGTGCAGGTTTAGCCTCAATCAAATTTTGGCGTCGTTACCGGGGAGGGTAAAACGGTTTTTATTGAAATCTGAATTTTTATTGCAAATTTTTTAGAACTAAACGAATTTTCTTCTCTGTTGCAGGTTACAGGGCAAGCAAAGCAGAAAATTATTATTGCAGTGACATACAAGTGGCCTTGGGCCTCTGCTCTAGAAAGCAGAGACCAAGGGCCCTCTGAATTGCCGCGTTTCCACGGCAAAAGCTGCGGATCCGCGGCAAGGCGGATCCGCGGCAAGGAAGAGCTGACTACTAACAGCTTTTTGCAGGGCTGCTTAGTTTGCAAATTCTAGTTTGCTGCAATTATTTATTTCTTATATGCCATCACAAAAACCTGCTAATAATCAACAGTAAAACATTTGTTGAAAAAGTTAAAAATTGATTAGACGTTTGCATTTTAGGCACGCGTTTTTTTTCAATTCATTTATTTTTACTGTTGAAGAGTGCTGGAGCAAGGTACGTTCGCATTGCATGTAGAATAGGATTCATCTCTTGGTTGATTTTCATTGCTTTGAGTGATTCCTATTTACATATCTTGTACACTTGCACAAAATTATTTTAAGGGCACTAACTCATAACAAGATAAGGTGTCGATTTAATCACCTTTCCTTAGCCCAAAAATCACATTCCAAGCACTCACTAACCCAAGCCTAACTAAAATTGAGTAGACGTTGGCCCTAGGGACATCTCGGACTCAATTAGGAGATTATCCTAAGGGGGAAAGGTGTTGGAATCTAACTCCTGCAAAATCAGTGTCTAGGAAAGGGATTGAGGGCCGAAAGCCCGAAGGTTGGTGGTTATTTAATTAAGGAACGTCTTTGACGGAAAACCTCCCACCAACCTTGCCCTGACCTGGCTGATTAGCTTGTGGTTAAAGTCTACATTAGACCTCCTGTGGACAGTCTAACCAGTTAGGAGTCGTCTAGGTCCTAAGTCTACCCTAACTTAGGCTAGAATTTTTTCTTTTTTTTGTTTGTTTATTTGTTTGTTTTTCTTTGTTTGTATTCTATTGTGTGATATGGACTATAATAATAATTTTTTCAACTACAATAATAATCCATATTACACACCGACTTCATTTTCGGATATTACCAACCCGGCATATCATAACTTTGACCAACCTAGTGTGCCGGATTGGTCTTATCCGAATCAATATGACCCATACCCCCCATCTAATAACTATAATTTCCATACTGATTTCAACTCTTCACCGAGTCAGTGGGGATTCACCTCCCCGAGCATAATTTCCAACCACCTTGCCCTCCTTCTCCACCCAGTCCACATTATGTTCAAGATTCATACTCAGTTCCACCCGTCCAAAATAGGAAACCATCAATTATGGAAATGAGTATGCGTGAGTCCAAACACAAATCCCAAAATCTGATGGACTCACAATTTCACTACCACTTCCAAGACAATTCTTCATCTTTTCATCAAAACAATGAACCTATCAACTATGAAAAGATGCTTGAAGCCATGACTGAGGCTCAAAACACTCGTAATCGTGACATAGATATGATGGTCGAATCTCTACGTTCCCACCGTCCTGATGTCACTAACTATTCTGTTAGAGCCGAAGAGTCATGTAGTTTTGGAAATCAAGATTCCATTTCAGCACAACCATTTGAACTTACCCAAACTCCAAATGATATTGATAGTTTGGCTAGTTTTTCTTTTCCTGAAATAGAACTTTAAAATGATTATGATCCTGAACCCCAACTTAGTGATTCAATTCTATTTCCTGATTCGATTATGACTCCGGTATCTTCACCTGACTTCAATCTTTTCCCGGAGTCAACATTGGATCCTGTACCAATTCATAAAGAAATTGAATCACCCATCTTTGAGGATCATGTTGAACTTGACCAACTTTACAATTTTGAACATCCCATGGATAAATTGACAAGTTCTCCATTTTTTGATATTGAACTCAATGAGATATGTGACCTAGATTCTCACATATGTGATCTAGTTCAACTTTCTGAATCAATCTTGACTCCCGTTTTGTTACCAAACTTGAGTAATATTTTAGAGTCAGTTTTGATTCCTCCACCTATCATTCCTGAACTGGAATCACCCATATTAGGTCACATTCCATTGTTGGAAAATACATGTGGACTGGAGTTTCAACTTCTTGACTTGGACCCAATTTCTGAACCTATTTCGACTCCTGAACCTTTACTTGACTTAAGTCACCTTTCTGAGTCGGTATTAGTTCCTGTCCTTCCTGAGTCCAAGTCAACTGTTCCATCATTTCATACTCCATTCTGGGACGAGGTGGTTGATAAATTTGACTCCGAAATCAATTATGAAATATGGAAATTAGATGGGGTAAAATATTTAATAAAGATCCTTTATGGATACATCTTTTTAGTGGGTTATATTAAAGTAATTTCTGGTGGGTTCCTCCGAGACCCAAGAAAAGTTGATTGGGCCGCGTTTCGTGGACCAATCAGACCACCACCGGAACCACCACCTTAAGGTAACCTTTTCCTTCCCTTTCGTCTTTTTCATGCATCTATGAATTAATTCATACATTGAGGACAATGCATGAGATAGGTGTGGGGGAGGGTCTAACATAACTTTTCTTTTTCTTAAAAAAAAAAATTTAACATTTTTCTTTACTTTTAAAAAACTTTTTGAAAAATAGAAACAATATTTTGACTTATTTTTGTAAGAAATTAAGGAATAGGAAAATTCAAATTAGGATTTCTTATACTTGGTCAAAATAAGATTATTTGTTTGATTTTTAGAGTTAGGAAGATAATTTGTCAAAGTAATTTAGTCTTGATCTTTACCTTGATGAAATATGCACACTTCATACACTTACACACTTAGGGTTCAAAAACAAAGATTCTTATGCCTTATAAAAAATATATATATATATAAACAAATCTAATTATTGATTAGCTAGGTGCTTTGGCCTAAGAAAGCCTTAGTATTTATGCAAAAGATAATTAGATGAGTTTGAAAAAAGAAAAAAACAAGTCTAATTATTGATTAGCTAGGTGCTTTGGCCTAAGCAAGCCTTAGTATTTATGCGAAAGATGAATAGATAAGTTTGAAAAGAAAAATCCTCTGATTAAGCTGGGTATTTGTGCCTAATAAAGTATAAGTATTCACGCCTAAAAGAGGTTCATATAATAAAATCCTTAGTTTTGTGGCCTTGTTTGCTCGAGTCCTTAAGTCCTAGGGGTGTCTTCTCACCTGGTGCCCTAAGACCGTCTGGTTTGGGAGTCATCGATTAAAGGCTCGTTACATGGGCAGATTAGAAAGCCTAAACTAAGGAATAATACCACAAAAATATATATATACATATATATATATATATATATATATATATATATATATATATATATATATATATAATAATAAGGCATAAGAGTTAAAGTTAATGAACCCTTAGTCAAAATTTTCACAGTCACAAGTGCATATGACTTAGGGTAAAGTAATAGACTAGATGAGAATACAATTTGACTCCTTACTTTGATTGATAACAAATTTTTGAATAGAGACTAAGTTTAGGAATGAAAAATTCGGCTTTCCTATAACTTATAGATTGCTTAGATCTTACAATCATATTTCAAATATTTTTCTCTTTCAAAATGCTTTTCGAAAATACTAACTCTTTATTTCTCTTTCTTTATGGATTTTGTGGGTGTAATCCGCTGAAAACCCTCACGAGACAAAACTCGTCCTCTAGGGGGAACCTAGAGGTTTAACGGCTTGTTGCACATGCTCAGTGCAATCGCGCGACCTGCGAAAGTGGTCTAATAATCCTTAGTATAATTTAGTTGTTTTGCTCGAGGACGAGCAAAAGATAGGTATGGGGGTGTGATTGGTTGCTAATGTTGCATATTTAATGTCACATTTCCATACTTATTTTAGAATAAAAGCCTGCATTGTCCTAATTATTTGTTTAATTTATTTGCAGGCCCAATCCTTAAGGAGATGAAGAGAAATGAGCCCAAAAGCCCACCAGAATTCTGAATTAAATCAGAGTTAATTCGTACACATAAAATCAGGGCAAAAATCAAGAGGTTGAAACCGGTTGAGAAGAATCCTCTCAGAATCGATCGGTTAAAGCCAAGAATTCAAGGCCATTTCGTCAGAATCCGGAGCTCAAACGACAAAAACAACAAAGGATAAAGCCAGAAGAAACCCCCAGAGAGACCCACTAACAGGGTGTGGCCATCTGGCCACACCCTGGCCGCGAAAACGCGGCTTGGGCCGCGTTTCCGCGGCAATCTTGGGGAGTTAGGGGGAGCGTGATCTCCCCCGACCTCCCCGGGATCTTGGTTGTTGGGGTTATGCCTATAAAAGGCCAGTATCTACGCTGAAAAAGGGAGGCCAATGCAGATTAGGATGTAGCTTAGTTTTCTTCTTAGTTTAGGTTTTTAGTCTTTCTTTTTATGTAATTTGTATGTAACTTAGGGTAGAAGAAGATTCATGTAAGTAAGAGAGAGGGGCTGATGTTGAGAGTGACACCGACGATGTACCCTACTCCTTTCTTTCATTGTCTCAGCAAGTAATAAAGGTAAATGCTTTGTTTGTTTTCTATTCTGCTTTACTTTACATTTGTTTGCTTTCCTCTTCCTCTTCTACTTTACCTTGGTTGTATTTGTTGAGTGTACAAGTGAATTCCAAAGCAAGTATAACTAAGCTACGTGAGAGCCAGCGATAGTTCATGAAGACGTTCTCCTCTTCCAAGATCCGCATCACTTCGTTCTTCTTATGCTTGACGATATAATGTGCATGGGGACCGAGCTCGAGTTTATGATCTATGCGTTGAACGCCTCCGAAGCAAAAGGTAGAACTTGCAAAAAGGTTTCCAAGTAAGTCATCAATCAACCTAGGTAAGTATCTCTTCACTTTTCTTTCTTTCTTTTCTTTCTTAGTTTAGATCACCAACCACTTCTTCCAAATCATTTTCATTCTTCTTTCCACTTCATTGTACATAATCGCTTTCTTTTGTTTTCTGAATTTTCCAACTTCTTCATCTTCCATTTTCTACTAACTTTAACTATACTTTCTTTTCCCATTTTTATAACTTTAAAACAGAGAAGGACTTTCGCTTATTTTCTTAACGATTTTAATAAAGAACTGTAAAGCTTCCATCGCAAACCCTCCTTGTGGATCACGACCCGCATAGCCACTTGCTATAGCGAAAGAATTGAGCACTTGCACATATTCTTTCTTAAGTTCTATAATCTCGTATTTTGTGTGCAGGTTTAGCCTCAATCACAAGGTACGTTCGCATTGCATATAGACCAGGAAGCACCCTTGGCTGATTTATTGCTTTTGAGTGAATATTGGTTTATTGCTTTATACGTGCACTAAATTGACTTAAGGGCTTGTCATATAAATAAGATAAGGTGGGGATTTCATCACCCTTCCTTGGCCCACAAACAATCTCCTCACTCACTAACCCAAGCCTAACTAAAAATGAGTAGACGTTGGCCCTAGGGACATCTCGGACTCAATTAGGAGATTATCCTAAGGGGGAACGGTGTTTGAATTTGACTCCTGCCAAATCAGTGTCTAGGAAGGGGATTAAGGGCCGAAAGCTCGAAGATTGGTGGTTATTTAATTAAGGAACGTCTTTGACGGAAAACCTCCCACCAATCTTGCCCTGCTTGGCTGATTAACTTGTGGTCAAAGTCTGCATTATACCTCCGTGGACAGTCTAACCAGTTAGGAGTCGTCTAGGTCATAGGTTTACCCTAACTTAGGTTAGAATTTTTTTTCTTTTTTGTTTGTTTGTGTTTGTATTGTGTGATATGGCCTATAACAACAATGTTTTCAATTTTAATCCATATTACACACCAACCTCTTTTTCGGATATTATCAACCCGACACATCCTAACTTTAACCAACCTTGTGTGTCCGAATGGTCTTCTCCGAATGAATATAATCCATGCCCCCATCTTATGACCATAATTTCCATAACAATTTCAACTCTTCACAGAGTCCATGGGATTTCGCTTCCCCCGAGTCCAATCTTCAACCAACTTGTCCTCCTTATCCACCTTGTCTACAATATTTCCAAGATTCATACTCAGATCCACCAGTTTAAAATAGAAAACCATCTATCTTGGAAATGATGAGTATGCATGAGTCCAAGCAACAATCACCATCAATCTTGGACATGATGATGCGTGAGTCCAAGCAACAATCACAGAATCTGATCGACTCACAATTTCATCACGATTGTCCCAACAACACTTCTCTTTTCAAGTCCAATCACACCAAAATGATGCACCAATCGACTATAAAAAGATGCTTGAAGCCATGACTCAGGCTAGAATTGCTCGTGATCATGAAATAGATATGATGGTTCAAACTTTACGTTCTCACCGTTCGACCATTTCTGATGTCGCTAACCATTCTGTTAGAGCCGACGAGTCAAGTTGCTTTGGAAAACAAGATTCTAGTTCAGTACAATCATTTAAACTTGCCCAAACTCTAATTTTTGAAAATGACATAGACAGTTTGGCAAGTTATTCATTTCCTGAAATAGAACTTGAGAATGACTATGATCTTGAACCTCAACCTAGTGATTCAATTTTACTTCCTAATTTAATAATGACTCCGGTGTCTCCACCTGATTTCAATCTTTTCCCCGAGTCAACATTGGATCCTGTGCCAATTCATCATGAAATTGAATCACCCATTTTGATGATCATATTGAACTTGACCAATTTTATAATTTTAAAAGTCTCATGGATAAATTGGCAAGTTCTCATTTTTATGACATTGAACTCAATGAAAAATGTGACCTAGATTCTTAAATCTGTGATCAAGTTCAAATTCCCGAATCAATATGGACTCCTGTTTTGTTACTCGACTTAGGTAATATTTTAGAGTCAGTTTTGATTCCCACACCTATCATTTCTGAACTTGAATCACCAATATTAAGTCACATTCCATTGTGGGAAAATAATTGTGGACTAGAGTTTCAACTTCTTGATTTGGACCCACTTCTTGAACCAAGCTCGACTCTGAACCCTTACTTGATTTAAGTTACTTTCCTGAGTCGGTATTCGTTCCCGTATTTCTGACGTCCAAGTCAATCATTCCATCTTTTCACACTCCATTTTGGGACAAGGCAGTTGACACAATTGACTCTGAAAATAATTATGAAATTTGAAATTTTGATGGGGTGGAATTTTTAAAAAATGTTCATACAGACATCATTTTAGTGGGTTATACAAGAGAGATTTCTGGTGGGTTCCTCCGAATTTCATAAAAAGTAGATTGGGCCGCATTCCGTGGACCAATTAGACCACCACCGGAACCACCACCTTGAGGTAACATCTGCACTCCCTTTCTTCTTTTTCATGCATACATGCATTAATTCATACATTGAGGACAATGCATGAGATAAGTGAGGGGGAGGGTTACTAACATACTAACATAGGTAGATACTAAAAAAAAAAAATTGAAGAAAAAAGGGGGACAATACTTTGACTTATCTTTTGAAAGAAATCTAAGTAGTCTTAAGAATTAGGAAAATCATGATTAGGATTTCTAAAACTTGGTCAAAATAAATAAATTGTTGAATTTTTAGGTATAGGAGGAAAAATTGAATAAGTAATTAGTCGTGATTTTTACCTTAATGAAATGTGCATACCTAATACATTTACATATCTAGGATTCTAAGACAAAGACTCTTGTGCCCTATAAAAAAAAAGGGAAATTCACTGATTAAGCTAGATACATGTGCCTCAAGAAGCATAAGTATTCACGCCTAAAGGTAATTTTATAAATAAAGTCCTTAGTTTTGTGGCCTAGTTCACTCGAATCCTTTAGTCCGTGGGGTGTTTTCTCACCTGGTGCCCTAAAACTGACCGGTTTGGGAGCCACCGACTTTAAGTTCGCTACATGGCTGGATTAGAAAGCCTAAGGAAACTAAGAAAAATTAATTATATATGTACTAACACATCTAATAGTCAATTAGTTAGGTATGAGGGCCTCATGAAGCCTTGATACTTACACGAAAGAAAATTAGATGAGTTATACATATTAAAAAAAGAGAAAATAATAATAAAGAGGCATGAGAGTCCAAGTTAAATAATTCCTAGTAAAGATTCACAAGGATGCATATGACTTTTGGTAACGAAAAAGACTATACAAAAATTTAATTTTTACCCTTACCTAAAATGGATAACAATTTACTACATAAAGACTAAGTTTAAAAATGAATAAAAATGATAATCCTAAAAACTTATAGATTACTTAGTTTCTTCAAACATATTTCAAATATTTTCCTTTTTTATGGATTTTGTGGGTGTAATCCGCTGAAAACCCTCACGAGACAACACTCGTCCTCTAGGGTAATCTAGAGGTTTAACGGCTTGTTGCACATGCTAAGTACCCGTGATGCCTACGAAAGTGAGTTAGGATAGATTAATTTTTCTTTTCTTTTTGATTTTTACTCGAGGACGAGCAAAAAGATAAGTGTCGGGGTGTGATAGGTAGTAAAAAATGCATATTTATCACCATTTACTATCACATTTTCATATTTATTCCTACAATTATGCACTATTACTAATATTTTATTATTTAATGTGTGCAGGCCTTGAGTAATTAATTAAATAAAGAATAAAGCTTTAAATGAAGCCCAAAAGCCCATGTCCAAGCCCAATGCAAAAGTTACAATTACTAAAAGAAGAGGAAAGGGATAGACTTCTACTCAATCCTAATTACTTGTAGGACAAGAATAAAGATAAAAGGAGAAGAGTGCAAGGATTACAAAATCGTTTTAAAAGATTTGAAAGATTTGAATTTAGGGTAACTTGCTTCCCAAGTTATCCCGAATTTTCAAAATAAAGAGTCGGTATGCCAGATCTAAAAGGATACACCCAGATGGACGGACCAGAGGAGGCCACGCGCGAAAGCGCGTGGCTAGAAGGCAATCTTTGGCCGCGAAAACGCGGCCAAAGCCGCGTTTCCGCGGCAATACAGATGAGACTGGATACCTGTTTTCGTGGGAGAGTTGTACCGGGACTCTACGTCTTCCGTCTCCTATAAATACCCCTACAGAGCAACAGAGAAGGGCGTCCAGTGCAATACAGAAACAAATCTAGGGTTTTTTCTTAGGCTAACTTGTAGATTGTAATTTAGGTTTTTTTAATTTTTATGTAACTGAGAGGAGAGGATACTTTCATGGAGGAAGGAGATCAAACTTGTACTGAAGGTGACAATCGGTGTATGTAATCTTTTTTTCTATTGTTAATTGAATCAAATCAAAGTTTATTTCTTTTTCTATTCTTATTTTGTTTTTGTTTCTCTCTTTTGTGTTTGTGGATCCATGTGAAACTAAGAGCTTCGAAGGTGCCTTCTCCTTGCAAGTGCCGTTGATGGTTTATGATGATGAATATCTACTTCCATGGTAGCGTAGTTTGCCCTTTTTATTTCGTAGTATAGATCGGGAGTAGGGAAGATCTCATATTCCATGCTTCGTTCGTCTTCAAAGAAATGTACGTCATTGACACGGTTCCAAGGTAAGCAGACGCCGAAGAGGTAAGTAGGTTTTAGTTTTTAGTTTTCTTTCTTTTAATTTTAGTGTAAATCACCAATTCCCAATCTTTTTTACACTTCTTCATTGTAAATATCATTGTAAATAACATTATAAAAAAAAGAGAACTTACTAAACAAGCTTCCATCGCTAGTCCATCCCTGTGAATCACGACCCGCATAGCCACTTGCTATAGCGGTAGTATTGAGCACCATGCACTATTATTCTTAAAACTGAAATTCTATATTTTATGTGCAGGTAAAAACTCAATCAGGGAACGTAGAGTTGGGTGCTCAAACCTCGAAACATATCTTTGTGTTTGCGTTTGATCCACTATCTCTAACTCTCTCTCTTATATTGTGCTTTGCATCATTTCATATTGTTCATATCATTTATATGCTTGGATTTGTTTGTGTGCCTCACTTGTGTTCAACCAAGAGAGCTTCATATAGCACCTCAACTCTTATTTAGAGGAATTTAGAGGAGATAGTCCAGAGCCCTTCACCGGGAATTCGGCTACACTCTTTGGTTACACTAAGTGTGTTACAATTAGTTTTAAATTTCGCATTATTTGTCATTGGATTAGCTATACACCTATTCACCCCCCCTCTAGGTGTACTTTCAATTGGTATTAGAGCCTACACTCCTAATATTAGGTTTAACCACCTAGGAGTGAGATCTTGGTTTGCTAATCTAGTATTTGCATTTGTACACTTATATTGTTTACACACTCTCATGGACTTCATGGCACCTCCCATGTATGATACTTCCAACATTGTTGTTTGGAAAGCTAGGATGTCCATGTAGCTCAAAACCCTAGGTTTGCATGTTTTCCTTGCCGCTACCAAGAAATCCTATCTTGGTAATAGAAAGCATATAGAGGCCAATGCACATGCCCTAGAGGCACTTAGGCACACACTTAGCAAAGAATATTTGTCTATAGTTTCTCATTGTGATTCCGCTTTTTCAGTGTGGAAGACGTTGACCTCTCCCGCGCTCTAAAAGACGAATCATGTGGAGATGGAATCTAGTGGAGGAGAATCCGAACAACATTGCTATATGATCTAAGGGAATGACTCCCTTGAGGTAAATTCAGAAACTCAACTATATGATTGCGCTTGTTCTTTCGGTGATGATTTAGTTGATGCCGATACTTTAAATGAAAAACTTTCCATTGTTTGTGAAAAATTATTAGAAAAATATAAAGCTTTGAAAAAGAAAAATTTTGGACTTAATAAAAAAATAAGGATTTGGTTACAAAACTTGATTTTGCTTTGCAAGAGAAGGTTGAGATTTCAAATGAATGTGACTCCTTGAAATCCCAACTTGAACTTGCTCTTAATGAAAACAAAATTTTGAAAAATAAAAATGATTGTGAAATTGTTTTGAAGAAAAATGAGGCTTTATCTTCAAAACTTGATTTTTTTATAAAAGAAAATGATGTTGGCCCAGAGGCCTTCCACTCTAGTTTTGATGATGATTAACTCATATAGTTATGTTTACTAATAATCTTATGATGTTTAGTTTGAGATCCTTAATCAAGATATTAGTTGGTGATTGCTTCAACAAAGGAGTTTTGAAGCCTTTCACGTGGTGATTCCAGAGCCCGAACATCAAGATCATATATAGCACTCGTTAGAGTCAAACTCGGTGGATCACGGAGTTTTGGATCAAGTTGGCTTGAAGACGGAGTTCGTCAAGAAGACCTCGGTACCTAGTTTAGATTTTGTTTTAGATCCATTTGTAAAGACTAGATAATGTGATATGCTTAAGTTCACAACACACATACGTTTCATGTTTTGGATATTGATTTTTCGGTCTTTTGGTTTAACCGATATTGGTTTTCATGAATAAATAGTATATCAAAACAAGTTTACTTGATTTTATATATATTAGATTCATTCTATATACATGTATGCTTCATGTCTTAGACAAACTTATTTTGATATTCCTATTCATGAGTTTTTAGTGTTTTGGTATTTTAACAAAACATATTTTGGTATTTAAAGACAAAAACAATGATATGTATATGTTTCATGTATATTGGACCTATGTCCATATGCAACATGCTTTAAAATGATTAAGTATCATGTTTTTGTATTTTGATATGTTTTGGACAAAGTTTATTTGAAAAATCAAAGTTTAGAAAAATACGCTTTTTGGTTTTCAGTAATTTTTCCATAACACAAAAATGGTTCAAAATGTTTGAAAATTGTGTTGAAATTTTTATCACATGTTTGTATATCATATATTATGTTAGAAACTATTTTTGTGGATTTTTACAAGTTTTATGGGATTTATTAGAATTATTTAAAACCCAGTTTTCTGACCCAGATTGCCTTCTGTCAGGCTCTGGCGGTCGACCGGGCCGGTCGACCGGACCCAGAGTCGGTCTGCCGGGACGGTCGACCGACGTGCACACACTTGTCCACGTTGGCCAGGCACTTGGGTGGTCGACCGTGCGGTCGATCGGCCAGAGAGTTTTGCTCTCTGGATTTTTACGGTCGACCGGTCGGTCGACCGCTGGCTTCCAACGGTCATTTTTTTGACCGTTGGCGGTCGACCGGGCGGTCGACCGCCAGCCGCCTAGGCTGAAAAGTCAGCCTAACGGCTAGTTTTTTATTGGAGGCTATATAAGCCCCATTACTTTGGGATTTTGGCTATGATTTTGAACAAGAAAAATTCCTACTCGCTTGTGTTTTCCAGCAAGTTTTCAAAAGTGTTTTAGTGCTTCAAAAGATTCATCTTATTAGTTTTTAGGGTTTTTGGAAAAATTAAAGAAAATAGAAATTTGGGAGATTTGTGTTTGTTCTTCATTTCCATCATCTTCAAAGAGTTTTCCCAAGTATTTTTCTTTGAGTTTTTGTTTTCTAAACTCGTGGTTTTCCACACTTGAGCTATATCTCATATCCTATCTATTTAGGATCATTTATTTGTGGGAAAAGGTTTTGGTTTGTGGTTGAGATATACCACTTTGTTGTAACCCTTTGTATTTGTATCCCTCTTCGGTAGAGGTGGATTGTGCTTGTATCCCTCTCGATGAGGTGGATTTGGTTGTATTGGTGGAGTTCAGTACTCCGGTCTTCGGTAGACCATTTGTACTGTCTCAGTGGAGGTTGTATTGGTTGAGAGAGGAGTTCGGTACTCCTAGTGGATTAGAAATCCTTCTCGGTGAAGGCGGGGACGTAGAGCTCGGTACTCGAACCTCGAAACACATCTTGTTGTTTGCGTTGATCGATTGATTCTAAACTCTCTCTCTCTCTCTCTCTCTTTATCTTTGTGCATTGCATCATTCATATTGCCATATCATTTATAAGCTTGTATTGTGCCTTGCATTGATTCATATTGCCTATATCTATATGCTTGGTTGTGTTTGCTTGTGTGCCTCACTTGTGCTTAACCACGAGAGCTTCATATAACGCCTCAACTCTTATTCAGAGGAATCAAGAGGAGTTAGTCTAGAGCCCTTCACTGGAAATTCGGCTTGCACTAAATATAGTTGCAAATTAGTTTTAATTTTCGCATTTAGTTCATTAGATTAGCGGTACATCTATTCACCCCCCTCTACGTGTACTTTCAATTGGTATCAGAGCCTACGCTCCTGATATTTGGTTTAACCACCTAGGAGTGTGATCTTGGTTAGCTAATCTATCATTTGCATTTGCACGTATATTGTTTGCACACACTCATGGATTGCTTGTCACCTCCCATGTTTGATGTTTTCAACATTGACTTGTGGAAATTTAGGATGTCCATGTACCTAAAAACCCTAGGTTTGCATGTTTTTCTTGCCGCTACCAAGAAATGCTATCTTGGTAACCGCAATCATATAGGGGGCAATGCACAAGTGATTGGTCGCTAACGTTGCATATTTAATAGCATATTTCCATACTTATTTTAGAATAAAACTTTGCATTGTCCTAATTAATTGCTTAATTTATTTGCAGGTCCATTCTTAAAGGAGATGAAGAGAAATGAGCCCAAAAGCCCACCAAAATTTTGAGTTAAATCAGAATTAATTCGCACTCACTGAATCAGGGCAAAATCAAGAGGTTGAAAACCGGTTGAGAAGAATCCTCTCAGAATCGATCGGTTGAAGCCAAGGATCCAAGGCCATTTCGTCAGAATCCGGGACTCAAACGAAGAAACCAACTTAAGATAAAAGTAGAGGGGAATACCTGGGCGACCCACCAACAGGGTGTGGCCACCTGGCCATACCCTAACCGCGGAAACGCGGCCAAAGCCGCGTTTCCGCGGCATTGTTGGGGAGTTAGGGGGAGCGTTTGCTCCCCCGATCTCCCCGGGATCTCCCTCGTGTGGGTTTTTGCCTATAAAAGGCCATTCTTTGTGCTGAAAATGGACGACCATGCAGAGTTAGGATTTAGCCAAGTTTTTCCATTTCTTAGTTTAGGTTTTTCTTTTCTTTTTGTAAATTGTATGTAAGCTTAGGTTAGATGATGATTCATGTAAGTAAGATGAGAGGCATATGTTGAGAGTGACACCGATGTACCCTCCTCCTTTCTTCCATTGTTTCAAGCAATAAAGTTAAACTTTTGTTTATATTCGTATGTTTACTTTCCTTTTCTTTTGCTTTCTTCTTCCTCTTTCTACTTTACCTCGTGTGTTTTTGTTGAGTTTACAAGTGAATTCCAAAGAACAAGTATACCGATGTTATGTGAGTGCCAACGATAGTGCATGAAGACGTTCTCCTCCTCAAAACGTACCACTTCATGCTTTTGCTAGACTTGATGATATAATGCGAACGGGGACTGAGCTCGGGCTTATGATCTATGCGTTGAACGCCTCCTAAACAAAGGTAGAACAAGCACAGGTTTCCAAGTAAGTCATCAATCAAACTAGGTAAGTAATTCTTAACTTTCTTTCTTTTCTTTTATCGCTATAGTATAGATCGCCAACACGATTTCTTTCACCACTTCTTCCTAATCGTTTTCATTCTTTTTTCCAATTCATTTGTATATAGTCATTCTATGGTTTTCTCCACCTTCTTCACCTATCGCTTTCTTTTTAACTTTAACCTTTAACTTTTCTTTCATTTTTATTTCTTTAAACAAAGAAGAATCTTCGTTTTATTTTCATAACGATTTCAATAAAGAAACGTAAACGCTTCCATCGCAAAACCCTCCTTGTGGATCACGACCCGCATAGCCACTTGCTATAGCGGAAGAATTGAGCACTTGCACATTTTCATTATTAAGTTCTGAAATTTCGTATTTTGTGTGCAGGTTTAGCCTCAATCAAATTTTGGCGCCGTTGTCGGGGAGGGTAACGTTTTTATTGAAATCTGAATTTTTATTGAAAATTTTTTAGAACTAAAACGAACTTTCTTCTCTGTTGCAGGTTACAGGGCAAGCAAA
Source organism: Agave tequilana (assembly GCA_038442645.1). Taxonomy (NCBI): domain Eukaryota; kingdom Viridiplantae; phylum Streptophyta; class Magnoliopsida; order Asparagales; family Asparagaceae; genus Agave; species Agave tequilana. Next base: position 154,210 of record JAVJIF010005215.1, read on the forward strand.
GTAGAAAATTAAAGTTGCAGTAACATATAAGTGGCCCTGGGCCTCTGCTCTAGAAGGCAGAGACCAAGTGCCCTCTGCTTTGCCGCGGATTCGCGGCCAACGCCGCGAAAGCGCGGCAAAAAGGAGTGGACTACTAACGTGTTTTTGCAGGATTGCTTGCTTTGCAAATTCTAGTTTGCTGCAACTTTATTTCTTATATGCCATCACCATAAACCTGCTAATAAACCAACAGTAAAAAAGTTTGTTGAAAAAGTTAAAAAATTGATTAGACGTTTGCATCTTAGGCACGTGTCTTTTCAATTCCTTTACTTTACTGTTGAAGAGTGCTGGAGTAAGGTACGTACGCATTGCATTTAGAATAGAACTCATTTCTTGGTTGATTTTTATCGCTTTGAGTGAATCTTATTTACATATCTTGTACACTTGCACTAATTGAATTTAAGGGCACCACCCATTAACAAGATAAGATGGGGATTTAATCACCCTTCCTTAGCCCAAAAATCAGATTCCAAACACTCACTAACCCAAGCCTAACTTAAATGAGTAGACGTTGGCCCTAGGGACATCTCGGACTCATTAGGAGATTATCCTAAGGGGGGAAGGTGTTGGAATTTGACTCTTGCAAAATCAGTGTCTAGGAAAGGGGTTAAGGGCTGAAAGCCCGAAGATTGGTGGTTATTTAATTAAGGAACGTCTTTGACGAAAAACCTCCTACCAATCTTGCCCTGACCTGGCTGATTAGCTTATGGTCAAAGTCTACATTAAACCTCCCGTGGATAGTCTAATCAGTTAGGAGTCGTCTAGGTCATAGGTCTACCCTAACTTACTTTAGAATTTTTTTCCTTTTATTTGTTTGCTTATTTGTTTGTTTTTTCTTTCCTTTTGTTTTCCATTGTGTGATATGGCTTATAATAATAATTTTTCCAACTTCAATAATAATCCATATTACACACCGAGTTCATTTTCGATATTACCAACCCGGCATATCATGATTTTAACCAACCTAGTGTGCCGGATTGGTCTTATCCGAATCAATATAACCCATGTTCCCCATCTAATTACTATAATGTCCATAATAATTTTAACTCTTCACCGAGTCAGTGGGGATTCACCTCCCCCGAGCATAATTATCAACCAACTTGTCCTCCTTCTCCACCTGGTCCACAATATTTTCAAGATTCATACTCAGTTCCACCCGTCCAAAATAGGAAACCATCAATTTTGGAAATGAGTATGAGTGAGTCCAAACACAAATCCCAAAATCTGATGGACTCACAATTTCACTACCACTTCCAAGACAATTCTTTATCTTTTCATCAAAACAATGAACCTATCAACTATAAAAAGATTCTTGAAGCCATGACTCAGGCTCAAAACACTCGTAATCGTGACATAGATATGATGGTCGAATCTCTACATTCTCACCGTTGGACCAGTTCTGATGTCACTAACCATTCTGTTAGAGCCGAAGAGTCCTGTAGTTTTGGAAATCAAGATTCCATTTCAGAACAACCATTTGAACTTGCCCAAACTCCAAATTTTGAAAAAGATATTGACACTTTAGCAAGTTATCCTTTTCCTGAAATAGAACTTGAAAATGAATATGATCCTGAACCCCAACTGAGTGATTCAATTCTACTTCCTGATTCGATTATGACTCTGGTATCTTCACCTGATTTCGATCTTTTCCCCGAGTCAACATTGGATCCTATGCCTATTCTTCATGAAATTGAATCCCCCATCTTTGAGGATCATATTGAACTTGACCAATTATACAATTTTGAAAATCCTATTGACAAATTGGCAAGTTCTCAATTTTTTGATATTGAACTCAATGAGATATGTGACCTAGATTCTCAAATCTGTGATCCAGTTCAACTTTCTGAATCAATATTAACTCCTGTTTTGTTACCAAACTTGAGTAATATTTTAGAGTCAGTTTTTATTCCTCCACCTATCATTCCTGAACTGGAATCACCCATATTAGGTCACATCCCATTGTTAGAAAATACATGTGGACTTGAGTTTCAACTTCTTGACTTGGACCCGCTTCTTGAATCAATTTCGACTCCTGAACCTTTACTTGACTTAAGTCACCTTCCTGAGTCGGTATTAGTTCCTGTCCTTCCTGAGTCCAAGTCAACCGTTCTATCATTTCATACTCCATTCTGGGACGAGGTGGTTGACAAATTTGACTCCGAAATTAGTTATGGAATATGGAAATTATATGGGGTTAAATATTTAATAAAGATCCTTTATGGATTCATCTTTTTAATGGGTTATATTAGAGAATTGTTGGTGGGTTCCTCCGAACCCAAGAAAAGTCGATTGGGCCGCATTTCGTGGACCAATCAGACCACCACCGGAACCACCACCATAAGGTAACATTTTCCTTCCCTTTCGTCTTTTTCATGCATCTATGAATTAATTCATACATTGAGGACAATGCATGAGATAGGTGTGGGGGAGGGTCTAACATAACTTTTCTTTTTCTCTAAAAAAAAAAATTAACATTTTCTTTACTTTTAAAAACTTTTTGAAAAATAGAAACAATATTTTGACTTATTTTTGTAAGAAATTAAGTTATTTTAAGGAATAGGAAAATCCAAATTAGGATTTCTTATACTTGGTCAAAATAAGATTATTTGTTTGATTTATAGAGTTAGGAAGATAATTTGTCAAAGTAATTTAGTCTTGATCTTTACCTTAATGAAATGTGCACACTTCATACACTTACACACTCAGGTTCAAAAATAAAGATTCTTATGCCTTATATAAAAAAACAAGTCTAATTATTGATTAGCTAGGTGCTTTGGCCTAAGCAAGCCTTAGTATTTATGCGAAAGATGATTAGATAAGTTTGAAAAGAAAAATCCTCTGATTAAGCTGAGTATTTGTGCCTAATAAAGCATAAGTATTCACGCCTAAAAGAGGTTCATATAATAAAATCCTTAATTTTGTGGCCTTGTTTGCTCGAGTCCTTAAGTCCTAGGGGTGTCTTCTCACCTGGTGCCCTAAGACCGTTTGGTTTGGGAGTCATCGATTAGAGGCTCGTTACATGGGCAGATTAGAAAGCCTAATAGAACTAAAGAATAATACCACAAAAAAAAGTATATATAAATAAATAAGGCATAAGAGTTAGAGTTAATGAACCTTTAGTCAAAATTTTCACAGTCACGATGGTGCATATGACTTAGGGTAAAGTAATAGACTAGATGAGAAGTACAATTTGACTCCTTACTTTGATTGATAACAAATTTTTGAATAGAGACTAAGTTTAGGAATGAAAAATTCAGTTTTCCTATAACTTATAGATTGCTTAAATCTTACAATTATATTTCAAATGTTTTTCTCTTTCAAAATGCTTTTCGAAAATACTAACTCTTTATTTCTCTTTTTTTATGGATTTTGTGGGTGCAATCCGCTGAAAACCCTCACGAGACAAAACTCGTCCTCTAGGGGAAACCTAGAGGTTTAACGGCTTGTTGCACATGCTCAGTGCAATCGCGCGACCTGCGAAAGTGGTCTAATAATCCTTAGTATAGTTTAGTTGTTTTGCTCGAGGACGAGCAAAAGATAGATATGGGGGTGTGATTGGTTGCTAACGTTGCATATTTAATAGCATATTTCCATACTTATTTTAGAATAAAACTTTTCATTGTCCTAATTAATTGCTTAATTTATTTGCAGGCCCATTCTTAAAGGAGATGAAGAGAAATGAGCCCAAAAGCCCACCAAAATTCTGAGTTAAATCAGAATTAATTCGCACTCACTGAATCAGGGCAAAATCAAGAGGTTGAAAATCGGTTGAGAAGAATCCTCTCAGAATCGATCGGTTAAAGCCAAGGATCCAAGGCCATTTCGTCAGAATTCGGGACTCAAACAAAGAAACCAACTCAAGATAAAAGCAGAGGGGAATACCTGGGCGACCCAGGCCGTGTTTTCGCGGCATTGTTGGGGAGTTAGGGGGAGCGTTTGCTCCCCCGATCTCCCCGGGATCTCCCTCTTGTGGGTTTTTGCCTATAAAAAGCCATTCTTTGTGCTGAAAATGGACGACCATGCAGAGTTAGGATTTAGCCGAGTTTTTTCATTTCTTAGTTTAGGTTTTTCTTTTCTTTTTATGTAAATTGTATGTAAGCTTAGGTTAGATGATGATTCATGTAAGTAAGAGAGAAAGGCATATGTTGAGAGTGACACCGATGTACCCTCCTCCTTTCTTCCATTGTTTCAAGCAATAAAGGTAAACTTTTGTTTATGTTCGTATCTTTACTTTCCTTTTCTTTTGCTTTCTTCTTCCTCTTTCTACTTTACCTCGTGTGTTTTTGTTGAGTTTACAAGTGAATTCCAAAGCACAAGTATACCGATGTTATGTGAGTGCCAACGATAGTGCATGAAGACGTTCTCCTCCTCAAAACGTATCACTTCATGCTTGTGCTAGACTTGATGATATAATGCGAACGGGGACTAAGCTCGGGCTTATGATCTATGCGTTGAACGCCTCCTAAACAAAGGTAGAACAAGCACAGGTTTTCAAGTAAGTCATCAATCAAACTAGGTAAGTAATTCTTAACTTTCTTTCTTTTCTTTTATCGCTATAGTATAGATCGCCAACACGATTTCTTTCACCACTTCTTCCCAATCGTTTTCATTCTTTTTTCCAATTCATTTGTATATAGTCATTCTATGGTTTTCTCCACCTTCTTCACCTATCGCTTTCTTTTTAACTTTAACCTTTAACTTTTCTTTCATTTTTTATTTCTTTAAACAAAGAAGAATCTTCGTTTTATTTTCATAACGATTTCAATAAAGAAACGTAAACGCTTTAATCGCAAAACCCTCCTTGTGGATCACGACCCGCATAGCCACTTGCTATAGCGGAAGAATTGAGCACTTGCACATTTTCATTATTAAGTTCTGAAATTTCGTATTTTGTGTGCAGGTTTAGCCTCAATCAACAAGCCCTTGAGGCAATTAGAATCACGTTAAATAAAGAATATCTTATGCTTGTTTCTAACTTTGATTCCGCCTTTGCAGTATGGAAACAAGTTGACCACCTCCAAGCTTCAATTGCCAATTCAACTGGAGGATGAATCTAGTGGAGAATCCGAGCCACAATACTTTATGGTCCAAGGGAAAGACTCCCTTGAGGTACATTCGGAATCTCAATTAGATTGTGATGATGCTAGTTCTTCTAGTAATGAGCATGTTGATCCCAACACTTTAAATGAAGAACTTTCTATAGTTTGTGAAAAATTGATAGAAAAATATAATATTTTGAAAAAGAAGAGTTTTGAACTTAATAAAGAAAACAAGGATTTGTGTTCAGACTTGATTTGATTTTGCAAGATAAAGTGGAGATTTCTAATGAAAGGGATTCATTGAAATCTAGACTTGATCTTGCCTTAAAAGAAAATGAATTTTTGAAAAATAAAATGATTATGAAATAATTTTGAAGAAAAATGAAAAATTGTCTTCAAAAGTTGATTTTTTAGTAAAAGAGAATGATTATTTGAAAAACAAAATAATTTCTATTTCAAATGATTTAGATGTTTGTTTAAAGAAAAATGAATCTTTGCAAAATAATATAGATTCACATGTTTGCCATACTAGTGTAGCTTCACCATCTAGCTCATCTATTGCATGCCACACTTCTTCTTTAATTGAAAATGATATAAATTTATTAAAGAAGAATATGGATTATTTGGGCTCCACTTTGAGCCATTGTGTTTTGAGTCATACACGTTTGGTATCTTTGTTTCGAAAGAAACAAGTTCCATCTATGCATGCACACCCTACACGGCATACACATGCTCCTTACAGTCACAAACATAACACGTTGTATGCTCATATGTACACTTGTACACATTGTGGACGTAAGGGCCACCTTGCTAAATTTTGTTATGATAGAATACATGTTTCTAATTTAGCAACTAAGTTTGTTTGGGTTAGGAAAGGTGCTAACCCCCATGGACCCAAAAGGATATAGGTACCAAAGACCACCCCTATTGTATTTGATGTAGGTGTGGGCTCTCGCATGACGTGAGAGCGATGGTGCCTTGAGGTGGATGCGTTCCGAGCTTCATGAGGATATTTAGATGCATCACTTTCAAGGAAAGTTTGGTGGGAAGACCACCTTGGTTTGGAGAACTAGAGAGGTGCCCTCATCGGTTTTGGTATCGATCTCTAACTCCCGTTTATATTCACACGCTTTTCATGTTCATTGTTTATAGCATGTTTTGTTGTTTATTGATTATTATGACAATGCCATGATTATTAGATCATTGACATGCATGTATAGCTTTTGAGATCACCCATGCTTAATATGGATTATTCTTTGTGTTCTCGCATATGTTTAGCTATTATGTATATCATAGTTATAATAGCATGTGGATTTACATAATGATCATATCATGTTGATTTATGACTTGTTTTATGCTTTGTGATTTGATTACTTGTTTAAATGTTAGTTTTCATTAAAACTAGGATATATACTCGTACATATAGTGGGCCACAAATAGATCATTTTATGTTTGTGCTTGAACGCTCATTTGTACCCATTAGATGTGCTAGTATAGTCTAGTTTTGATGATTCATACATTTAACTTGTATTCCCCATTTTGGACATGTTTTATGATATATGTTTAGCTTCATGTATATGTCTATCTTGTCCAAACTCTTGATTATACATATACATCCTTTGAGCCATGTGCCTTCATACATATATTTTTGTGGACTCATTGTGTTTGGATATGTATGTATACTTTAGTTTGTATAAGACATATATATGCCTTGAAGTATAAATTATTTTTAATGAAAATTTAGATTTTCATGTTTTCATGTTTAAGGGAATTCAAATTGAGCTTAATTGAATATTTTCATGATGATATGTTTCACATTTTACTTATACATTCACCTCTCTTGTTTACTCATGTTTTATTTTCATGAGTCATATTTATGCTTCATTGACTTTGAGTGTTGGTTATCATATGAATTTCATTTTTCATGAAAATTATTTTGTTTTTATTCCTTGCTTGAAGGATTTCGTATAGTTTACAAGTTTTTCCATTTAACTAGTTACGATATTCTTCGTTTGGTAGAGTTTTCAAATATACTATATTTACAAACCTATTTTTGAAACCCCTTCCTTCCACGGGCGGTTGGTTGGGAGACCATGCCTTGTATGTTAATATTGAAAATCTTTTAAACATGTGCATGAAATGGGAGGATAGGAAATATGAGATATACATTTGATATTATTGTTGTTTCAATTGGTATCATTGGATTCTTTCAATTGGTATCAATATTGACATTTTCTTGTATACTCATATATTTTTATGTATGTATGCTTACACTTCAAATAGTATCAATTTTGATTGGTATCTAATTTTCATACATATATACGTTTTATTTGTGCTTACTATATTCCTATATTTTTGAGCACAAATTTTGTTTATGCTAAAGCTTGATGACTATCATGTTTCAATTGATTAGTTTTCAATTGGTATTCTTATACAAGCTTATGCATTGTTTTTATTGGTATTTCATAAAGTAGGAGAAAACTCGTATTTCATCTTTCAATTGGTATTTTGTTTACCATTGGTTTTGTATTCCACTCCCATACTTTATGATGAAAAATGATTATAAAATTAATATTGATTTTTAATTTGGTATCATATGCTTATAAAGAAAAATACCTTACAATTGATATCAAGATGTTATTTGTTTACTTTCATTTGGTATCATGTAATGAAAGATATATTTGTTTTTCTTTCAATTGGTATCATAAAATATTTTGATTTGTATTGCCTATAAGCAAGGGGAGCTTAACATCTCTTCTAAATATAGATTCATGTTAAGTGTATCTTATATTGAGGAGCTTGACAACTCTTCTTTATGTGATACACGAGTGTAGGGGGAGCTTCATATCTCCTCTTATGTATTGCATATTATGTGTTATGTGAATTAGGACTGTTATCCCTTCTTCATGTAATGTATATGTGTAGGAAAGTTAACTTAGCATCTTCCTCTTCATGAATGTATATCGCATATATCCTTTATTGATTTGTTTTATGTCACCCCTTTGTTGATTTTTGCTTTCGACTAAAAGGGGGAGAACATTTTGTTTTTACTTTAACCCCTTTGTTGATGATTGACAAAAAGGGGGAGAAGAATTTAGTATTTGAGTTTATCTGCATGATTTTTCTATGCATGATTTTTATTTGTTTATTTACAAAAAGGCTTATTGCTTTTGTTTTATTGATATCAAGAATTTTTATATTGATCATCTTCTAATTGGTATCAAGAGAGCATTATTTAAGAACATGTTTATGTAAAAGAAGAAATAATTTATTTTGGTATTAAAAGTTTGTTTTATGCATGTTGATGCATTTCATGTTTGGTATCAAGAGCATGTTTTTTATTATTTTGTATTAAAAGCTTGTTTTTTGCATGTATATGCATTCTCATGTTTAATATTCATTGCAAATCTTATTGTTTATTGCTATGCATGAGTTAAGGGGGAGCTTCTTTTTAGATTAACTTTAATCCATGCATATATAACTCCATGAGTTTTGTCATTATCAAAAAAAGGGAGATTGTTGGCCCAGAGACCTTCCACTCTAGTTTTGATGATGATTAACTCATGTAGTTATGTTTACTAATAATCTTGTGATGTCTAGTTTCCGATCCTTAATCAAGATATTAGTTGGTGATTGCTTCAACAAAGGAGTTTTGAAGCCTTTCACGTGGTGATTCCAGAGCTCGAGCATCAAGATCATATATAGCACTCGTTGGAGTCAAACTCGGTGGATCACGGAGTTTTGGATCAAGTCGGCTTAAAGACGGAGTTCGTCAAGAAGACCTCGGTACCTAGTTTAGATTTTGTTTTAGATCCATTTGTAAAGACTAGATAGTGTGATATGCTCAAGTTCACAACACACACACGTTTCATGTTTGGATATTGGTTTTTCGATCTTTTGGTTTAACCGATATTGGTTTTCATGAATAGATAGTATATCAAAACAAGTTTACTTGGTTTTATGTATATTAGATTCATTCTATATACATGTATGCTTCATGTCTTAGACAAACTTATTTTGATATGCCTATTCATGAGTTTTTAGTGTTTTGGTACTTTAACAAAACATATTTTGTATTTAAAGACAAAAACAATGATATGTATATGATTCATGTATATTGGACCTATGTCCATATGCAACATGCTTTAAAATGATTAAGTATCATGTTTTTGTATTTGGATATGTTTTGGACAAAGTTTATTTGAAAAATCAAAGTTTGGAAAAATACGGTTTTGGTTTTCGTTAATTTTTCCATAACACAAAAATGGTTCAAAATGTTTGAAAATTGTGTTGAAATTTTTATCACATGTTTGTATATCATATATTATGTTAGAAACTATTTTTGTGGATTTTTAGAAGTTTTATGAGATTTATTAGAATTATTTAAAACCCAATTTTCTGACCAGATTGCCTTCTGTCAGGCTCTGGCGGTCGACCGGGCCGGTCGACCGGACCCAGAGTCGGTCAATCGGGACGTGCACACACCTGTGCACGTTGGCCAGGCACTTGGGCGGTTGACCGTGCGGTCGACCGGCCAGAGAGCTTTGCTATCTGGATTTTTACGGTCGACCGGCCGGTCGACCGCTGGCTTCCAACGGTCATTTTTTTGACCATTGGCGGTCGACCGGGCGGTCGACCGCCAGCCGCCTAGGCTGAAAAGTCAGCCTAACGGCTAGTTTTTTGTTGGAGGCTATATAAGCCCCATTTCTTTGGGATTTTGGCTAAGATTTTGAATAAGAAAAATTCCTACTCTCTTGTGTTTTCCAGCAAGTTTTCAAAAGTGTTTTAGTGCTTCAAAAGATTCATCTTATTGGTTTTTAGGGTTTTTGGAAAAATCAAAGAAAATAGAAATTTGGGAGATTTGTGTTTGTTCTTCATTTTCATCATCTTCAAAGAGTTTTCCCATGTATTTTTCTTTGAGTTTTTGTTTTTCAAACTCATGGTTTTCCACGCTTGAGCTATATCTCATATCCTATCTATTTAGGATCATTTATTTGTGGGAAAAGGTTTTGGTTTGTGGCTGAGATATACCACTTTGTTGTAACCCTTTGTATTTGTATCCCTCTTCGGTAGAGGTGGATTGTGCTTGTATCCCTCTCGGTGAGGTGGATTTGGTTGTATTGGTGGAGTTCGGTACTCCGGTCTTCGGTAGACCATTTGTATTGCCTCGGTGGAGGTTGTATTGGTTGAGAGAGGAGTTCGGTACTCCTAGTGGATTGGAAATCCTTCTCGGTGAAGGCGGGGACGTAGAGCTCGGTGCTCGAACCTCGAAACACATCTTGTTGTTTGCGTTTGATCGATTGACTCTAAATTCTCTCTCTCTTTATCTTTGTGCATTGCATCATTCATATTGCCATATCATTTATATGCTTGTGTTGTGCCTTGCATTGATTCATATTGCCTATATCTATATGCTTGGTTGTGTTTGCTTGTGTGCCTCACTTGTGCTTAACCACGAGAGCTTCATATAGTGCCTCAACTCTTATTCAGAGGAATTAAGAGGAGTTAGTCCAGAGCCCTTCACAGGGAATTCGGCTACACTCGTTGGTTGCACTAAGTGTAGTTGCAAATTAGTTTTAATTTCCACATTTAGTTCATTAGATTAGCGGTACACCTATTCACCCCCCTCTAGGTGTACTTTCATATGAATCTTTGAAAAACAAAATTATTTCTATTTCAAATGAATTGGATTTGATTTCTAAGAAAATATTTCTTTGAAAAATGATATTGACACACATATTTACCATGCTAGTATAGCCTCACCATTTAGTGTTACTATACTATAGCATGCTCCACCTCTTCTTTTAACATTGAAAATGATATAAATATATTGAAGAAAAATGTTGATTGTTTGGGCTCCACTTTGAGCCAATGTGCCATGAACCACACACGTTTGGAATTCATGTTTCGCAAGAAACAAGTTTCACCTATGCATGCACACAAACCACGGCATACACATGCTTCCCACGTTCATACACATAACACTATGTATGCTCATGTGTACACTTATACACATTGTGGACGTAAGGATCACCTTGCAAAATTTTGCTTTGATATAATTAATGATTCTAATTTTGCAAATAGATTTGTTTGGGTTAGGAAAGAAGCTAACCCCCATGGACTCAAAAGAGTATGGTTACCAAAAGTCACTCCTATTTTATTTGATGTAGGTGTGGGCTCTCACTCAACGTGAGGGTATTGGTGCCTTGAGGTGAATGCGTTCTGAGCTAAACGGTGACTATTTTAGATACATTACTTTCAAGCGGAGTTTGGTGGGAGGACCACCATGGTTTGGAGACATAGAAATGTACCCTTATGGTTTTGGTAACGATCTCTAAGTCCCATTTAGTTTACATGCTTTCATATTATTGACTTTTAGCATGTTTTAATTTTTCATGATTATTACATTAAATGCCATGATGATTAGAATTGTGATATACATATGTAGTATTTTTGAGATACACCCATGTTCTCTATGGATTTATATTTTTGTATTCTCACTTTAATTTAGCTATGTTGTATATCCTAATCTAATACATGTGTATTTACATAATGATCATGTTGGCTTATGTTTTTCGTTTTATGCTTCATGTTTTGATTACATGTTTAGATGTAGATTTCATTAACACTTGAGTACATACTTGTACAACTAGTGAGCCACAAATAGATTATTATATGTTTGTGCTTGATTGCTTATTTGTATTCATTAGATGTACTAGTATAGCCTAGTTTTGATGATTCATGCATTTTGACTTGTATTCCCTATTTTTTGACATGTTTTTTTAGATGATGTGTTTTAGCTTCATGTATATGTTAATTTTGTCAAAACTATTGAATATACATGTATACTGTTGAGTCATTTTCCTTTCATGCAAAATCTCTTTATAGACTCAATTGTGTTTGGATATGTATGTATACCTTTAGTTTTGACAAAATATATATATGCCTTGGAGTTAGTATTGTTTTGATGAAAATTAAAATTTTCATATTTTTTTAAGGAATTTCACGTTGAGCTTAAATGTCTCATTCCATGATTTTGTTGATTACATGACTTTGTACACTCACATTATTTGATGTTTACTCATGATTTGTTTTCATGAGATTATATGAGCTTTATTGCTATTTGAGTGTTGATGATTGTGTGATTTTCATGTTTTCATGCATATGTTATTGTCTTATTCCTTTCTTGAAGGATTTCGTACTAGTTTTCAAGATTATCATAAAACTAGTTGTGTTATTCTTTACTTGGTAGAGTTTTCAATTATGCTAAAATTATTTTCAAACTTATTTTTGAAACCCCTTCCATCAAGGGCGGTTGGATGGGCGACCATGTCTTGTATGCTCTTAATTGAAAATCCATTTAAACATGTGCATGAAAGGGAAGTAGAATAAGTTATATACTTGATCCTCATCATATTTTCAATTGGTATCCCAATTGATATTTTCATGTTTGTATACTCATCTTTGGTTTTCTATATATGTATGCTTCAAAACTTCAAAAAGTATCAATTTCTATTGGTATTTACTTTTTCATACATATATATATGATTTGATTGTGCATAATATATCTTTACATCTTAAAGTACAAATTATGTTTATGCTAAGCTTGATTTACTCCTTAATCTCTATTAGTTTTAAAATTGGTATTTTATACAAGCTTATGCATTATTTTCATTGGTATTTCATAAAGGGAGAGAAAACTTCATGTTTTAATTTTCAATCGATTATATTTTCAATTGGTATCTTACTCTCACTCTTTATGATGAAAATTTTATTATTTGGTATATTATTTTTCAATTGGTTTCCTATGCCCTAATGAAAAATATTTTAATTTGAAATAAGCTAACATTTTCATTATTGGTATGAAAAATTTTAAATTGGCTTTATTCTAAAATTTGATATCTTTATTGTAAAATGAATTGTTTAACCAAATAGTTGGTTTATTTTTCAATTGATATCATATTTCATTTTAAATTGGTATCTATATTGAAATGAGTTATGTTTACATAAAAATATTTGGCTTTCACTTTCAATTGATATCAAAATCATAAAATATTCTCATTTGGTATCAAAATTACAAGATTTTTACAATTGGTATCAAGATTCTAAATACATAAACATTTCTATAGGCATCAAAAACATACAATGTTTCATTTTATATTGGTATCAAAAATTTACAAGATATTTTCAATTGGTATCTTAAATTTTTTTTTGTTTTATTTTCAATTGGTATCATAATTTGGTATCAAAAGTTTTGATATGTATTACTTATATGTAAGGGGAGTTTAACATCTTCTCTATATATAGATTCATGTTGAGTATATCTCATATTAAGGAGATTGACCACTCTTCTCTATATCTTACACGTGTATAAAAGGAGCTTCACATCTCCTTTTATACATTGTACATTATGCCTTATGTGGTTAGGATTTAGAATGCATGTATGCAGGGGGAGTTAACTTCACGTCTCTCCTCGTCATGAATGTATATAGCATATACACCTTTATTGTTTTGATTTATGTCTTTAGTATTTGTACCCCTTTGTTGATGAATTGACAAAAAGGGGAGAGAAATTTAGAGTTTTTAATGTTTGTTTAATTTGTTATCTTTTACCATTGGTATCAAGAGCATCTTTTGTTGGTATCAAGAGCATGTTCATTTCATTGGTATTAAATATCATGTTTATGCATATTCATGTTGAGCATTCACGACATATCTTTATTGTTATTGCTATGCATGAGTTAAGGTGGAGCTTCTATGAAGCTTAACTTTAATCCATGCATATATAACTCTATGAGTTTTGTCATCATCAAAAAGGGGAGATTGTTGGCCCAGAGGCCCTTCACTCTAGTTTTGATGATGATTAACTCATGTAGTTATTGATTACTAATAATCTTGTGATATTTAGTTTCAAATATTGATCAAGATATTAGTAGGTGATTAGCTTCAACAAAGGTATTTTGGAGCTTTCACATGATGATTCAAGAGCTTGAGCGTGAAGTTCACATCTAGTACTCGGTTGGAGTCAAGCTCGGTGGATCACGTTTGGATCGAGTCGACTTGGAGAAGGAATTCTACAAGAAGACCTCGGTTTGTTTAGTTTAAAATTATGTTTAGATCATTGTAAAGATTAGATAGTGTTGATATGCGCAAGTTCACACACACAAGTTTTCAGTTTGCAAGTTTTAATGTATATTAGATTTGAGCTATATACATCTATGCCTCATATACTTAGAAAAACTTATTTCGAAAAGCCTATTCATGAGTTTTGTATTTAAACAAAACTTATTTTGTATTTAATGTCAAAAACATAGATATAATATCTTTCATGTATGTTGGATTCTGTCCATATACAATATGCTTCAAAGTGTTTCAATATCATGTTTTTGTATTTACATGAGTTTTGGAGAAAACGGTTTTCCATTTCAAAAATTCAAGTTTTGAAAAATACGGATTATGCTTTAAGGCAAATTTTCAAGAACACAAAAATGATTCAATAGTTTGTAATATGTATTGAATTTTACTCACACATATTTGTATTTCAAAGATCTAATAAGAACTGATTTTTGTGAAATTTATGTGATTTTATGGGATTTAATTGTTGTCAAAAACCCAAGTTTTTAATCCCTAAAATATTTAACCTGGCTGTTTGCCGGTCGACCGGACCGGTCGACAGTAGCAGAAGTCAGTCGACCGGTCCGTCGACCGACGTGCACAGACGTGCACACAACTATGGGCTGGTAGGCCGATCGACCGGGCGGTCGACCGTCCAGAGAGTTCTGCTCTCTGGAAATAGGCCTGGTCGACTGGCCGGTCGACCAGCAGAGAGATCTGCTCTTTGTATCCAGCTCCGATCGACCGGCCGATCGACCGGCCAGAGAGCCGTTGCTCTCTGGTTCCAGGCTCGGTGTGGTCAACCGGTGAGACAACGGTCATAAAAATGATCGTTGGCCGGTCGACCGGCCGGTCAACCGGAAGGGCAAATCTGCCGTCCTGCTGCCAACGGGCAGAATTTTTGTGGGGTTATAAATACCCACTTCTTTGGATTGTTTTCACCAACAATTTCAAGAGCAAAAATTCTCATCTTCAAGTTTTTTAACAGCAAGTTTTAAAAGAGTTTTGGGTTTAAAGATTTTATCTTTGTTTGTTTTAAAGTGTTGGAAAATTCAAAGAAAAGAGTCTCTTTTGGGAATTGGTTTTGGTCTTGATTTCTATATTTATTTGGAGATTTTCTCAAGTGTTTTTCTTTGATCCAAACACTTTATTTTCTCACACTTGAGCTTATCAATCTATCCATCTATTAGGATCTATTTTTGTGGGAAAATTAGTTTGTGGTTGTTGACACTACCAAGAGTTGTAATCCTTCCATACTTTGTGATATCCCTCTAGTGAGAGGTGATTGTGTTGATATCCCTCTAGTGAGAGGTGACTGTGGAAGTTGTGTTGGTATCCCTCTTAGTGAAGAGGTGATTGTGGTTGTTTGGCTTTGTGCCTATCCCTCAAATGTGAGGTTGATCTTGTGTGGCTTTGTGCCTTGCCTCTAGTGAGAGGTTGTATTTGGTGAGAGAGGAGTTGTGTACTCCCAAGTTGTATTTGCTCAAATCCTCAGTGGAGGTTCCCTGTGTGGGAAGTCCTGTGTGGACGGTATAGTGGAAATCCTTCTGTGTGAAGGCGGGGATGTAGAGCTGGGTGCTCGAACCTCGAAACATGTCTTTGTGTTTGCGTTTGATCCACTATCTCTAACATTCTCTCTTATATTGTGCCTTGCATCATTTCATATTGTTCATATCATTTATATGCTTGGATTTGTTTATGTGCCTCACTTGTGTTCAACCAAGAGAGCTTCATATAGCACCTCAACTCTTATTTAGAGGAATTTAGAGGAGATAGTCCAGATCTCTTCACCGGGAACTCGGCTACACTCTTTGGTTACACTAAGTTGTAAATCATCTAGGGGGTGAATAGGTGATGGCTAATCTAATGGTCACTAAATGCAGAATTAAAAACTATTATGATCTAAACAAAACTTCTTACACTAAACACCAAGTTTAACACAAGAGTGTAGTCGAATTCCCCATGAAGGTCTCTGGACTAACTCCTCAAGATTCCCTAGATATGGTTGAGGTGCCGCGTTGGCTCTCTTGGTTGAAAACTAGTGTTAGCAAACAATCCCACGCATATACAATATGAGCACAAATGAATATCAAGCATGTAAAGATGAACACAATAATAGCATGAAAGATATAAACAATAAGGGGGAGAGAGAGTAAGAGCAATCGCAAACACGAAGGATTTATTTCGAGGTTTGAGCACACTTGCTCTACATCCCCGCCTTCGACACACGAAGGATTTCCACTATAATCGATCCCACCGGATCACTCAGTGCCGCAACACCTACAAGCTCTCGGACTCCCTAGTCCGTACACACGCAAGTCCACAGGCTCACTGAGGCCGCACCTCAAACAATAAGTTCGCACCCGAACTCGAAACACCGAGTCCCCACTAGGACCCGAAACAATGCGAACACACACGTCCGCCTCCTCAAAGAAACAAATATGAACTTTGCTGATCATAACACTTTGATCACCTAAAATCCTCTCACAACAAAACCCTATAGGTAGATATAGCAATGGATGGCTCAAGTGTTGTGTGAGAAAACAAGGAAAGAGATGGTGGAGGAAAACTCAAGAAAATCTCTTTTAAACACTCTTAATAAAACTCCCCTTTTGATTGGAAGTATTAGTTCTCAATTTAGTGGAGAAAACTCTTTTAATGGAGTTGGAAAAACTGGCTCAAAATCCACTAAAAAATCTTGTGGAAAACAATGCCCAAACCCCCAAATTTCTAGGGCTAGAAAAAACTAGCCGTTGGGATCTGGCAGACCTGTCGGTCGACCGCCCGGTCGACCGGCCAACGGTCATATTTCAGACCGTTGTGCCATCGGTCGACCGGTCGGTCGACCGAGGTCAGGATACAGAGAGCACTGCTCTCCGCCCGGTCGACCGCCCGGTCAACCGGGGCCTTTCCAGAGAGCAGAGCTCTCTGGACGGTCGACTGGGTCGGTCGACCGGCCACCTGCCAGAAGCTAGGCGTGCACGTCTGTGCACGTCAGTCGACCGCCCGGTCGACCGACTTCAGGCTGCGGTCGACCGTCCCGGTCGACCGGCTGAAGCCAGGTCAGGGATTTTAAGGAAAGAAAACTTGGTCATTTTGGCTCAATTAAAATCCCATAAAATACTGAAAAATCTACAAAAATAGTTTTACCAATATACTTTGATAAACAAACATGCTTGCACAAAATCAAGGCATGTTACAAATGATTTGGACTATTTTTGTAACTTGAAAAAATTGGTTCAAAAACAAAAACGGTATTTTCCAAAACTTGTTTTTCCAAAACTTGTTTTTCCAAACTTTTCCAAATACAAAAACAAGATATTTAAACTCTATTAAAGCATAGTGTGTATGGATATGATCCACTACACAAATATGGTGAAATATCTATGTTTTTGACATTAAGCACTAAACATGGTTTTGATTAAAACATGTAAACTTTGAATACCAAAAAGCAAACATATATTTTCTAAAGTAGAAAATCTTTTGTAAAAACAAACTATCAAGAGTGTGTGTGTATGGTATACTTGAGCAATCCACCAACTATTCTATCCTTTACATTTTATCTAAAAACAAAATCTTCTAAAAACAAACCTAGACACAAGTCTTCATCTTCTTGAAGTCTTCACTTGAAGCCTTCTTGACTTGGTCCAAACATCGTGCTAGCTCCAAAACTTGACTTTAAATCCTTTGTTGAAGCTATGCACCAACTAAGATCTTGATCATGAGTCTGTCACTAATTAAACACAAGATCATTAGTAAACATAACTACATGAGTTGATCATCATCAAAACTAGAGTGATGGGCCTTCGGGCCAACATAAGTGTGTTGCAATTAGTTTTTAATTCCGCATTATTTGTCATTAGATTAGCCATACACCTATTCACCCCCTTTAGGTGTACTTTCAGCTTTATGTGTTATTCTTATCTATATTGCACACTTGCACGAATTGGACTTAAGAGCATAACCCAATACAAGATAAGATGGGGAAGGCATTACCCTTCCTTAGCCAAAAATCACCTCCCCACTAACACAACCCAAGCCTAAAATAAAATTGATAGACGTTGGCCCCTAGGGATATCTCAGACTCATTAAGAGATTGATCGAGGGTGAAACTTGTGAGAACCATACTCTTACCAAATTGGTGTCTAAAATTGGGGATTAAGAGGTTAAGCCTCGAAAATCTGATGGTTTGGCGTAATTAATGCCGTTGCTTATGCATGGATACCTCCTACCGCATTTTGTCCTTGCCTGGTCGGGTTCACACAACAACCTCTCCCCGGTAATCGACCAGTTAGGAGTCGTCTAGGCCTAAGTCAACCTTAATATAAGCTTGGTTTTGATTTTTTTTCTTTCTTCTTGTTTGTTTATTTGCCTTTTCTTTTTTGTTTGTGTTTGTTTGTGACATAGATTTCAATAACAATTTTTTCAATTCTAATATGAATCAATACTTCACATCGACCTCATTTGATTCGAATAACTCCAATCCAGTTTTGAATAACATGAACTAACCAAATAATCTGGATTTGATTTATTTAACTTAATATAAACCAATACCGCTCATCAGAGACCAACATTTTTAAAATAATTTTAACTCTTCACAAAGTCGATGGGGATTCATCTCCTCCGGGTCTAATTTTCAACCACCTTGTCCACAGTTATCACAATTTCATTCCCTGATTTTGCTTCCTATACTCCTTTTCTAGAACAACCTATTGAAGAAAAATCTGAGTTAGAAAAGAGTATAGAAGCCATGCAGGAGACCGAGTGCAAATTTCAGAAAATGTTGGCCTGCCCAATTTCACAAAGTTTTCAAGATTCATACTCAATCTCACTTCTTCAAAATGATCAATCATCATTCTTGAACATGAGTATAGTACTCTTGCGTGAGTCCGAGCGACATTCTCAAAGCTTATTGGACTCACAATCTTCACAATTTTTTCAGAATCAAGATTCCTACACTTTCTCTCTAGAACAACCATTTGAAGAAAAATCTAAGATAGAAAAGAATATAGAAATCTTGCATGAGACCTCACAATAATTTCATCTTTTACCCAGTCTATCGATAGATTAGAAGCACAACTGAGTCAATTGGTCAACATTCATAAGAATGAGGAAACTCGCTCTTATCAACCTTTGACAAATTCAGGTATCTCTAACTCTATCGATCTAGACCAGGAATCATGTTGTTTTGGAAGTCAAGATTCAATTTCAGCACATTCATTTGAACTTGACCAACATCAAAATTTTGAGAACCATATTGATATTTTGGTAAGTTATCCATTTTTTGAAATTGAACTTGAGCATGAATGTGATCTTGAACCTCTAAATGATAGTTCAATTTCACTTCTTTATTCAATGTTAACTCCAGTATCTTTACCTCATTTGGACCCACTTTCTGAACAAATTTTGACTCCATGACCTTTATTTGATTTTCCTGAGTTGGTATTAGTTCCGGTACTTCCTATATTTAAATCTATCATTCCATTATTTCACACTCTATTTTGGGACAAAGGTGTTGATAATATGACCCTGAAATTATTTTTAAAATTTGAAAATTACTAATAAAAATCATTCATGTGTACATCATTATAGTGGGTTATATTAGAGAGATCATTGGTGGGTTCCTGAGAACTACACGCAATTTGCATTGGACCGCATTTCGTACACCAATCAGACCACCACCGGAACCACCACCTTGAGGTGATTTTTTCTTTCTTATCTATTTATTTCAAGCATACATACATTCACGATGCATTGAGGACAATGCATGAGATAAGTGTGGGGAGGGTCTACTAACGTAGAGTTTTTAGATTTTCTTTTTTCACTTATTTTAGGATATTCTTAGATTTTTTCTTTTGTATAGGATTTTTCCCTTTCTTTAAAATTTTTTTGAAACAAGAGACAAAGTTTTTATCTATTTAAGAAAATAAAAATGATCTTAGAAATTAAGAAAGCCTTAATTATGATATCTTAAACCTAGTTGAAATAATGGATCTTATATAAAATTATAGGCTAAGTAAGATAGATTGGAAAGATAATTTAATCCTGAATTTTTTGTCTTAGATAGTATGCACTTCACACTTACACAATTTTAGGATGGAAACAAAGACATAAAATGCCATAAAAAATGTGTATATATGAAAAAAAATCACTTATTAAGCTGGTTAATTGTGTCTTAGGAAGTATGATTAGCCACGCCAAATGGTGGTCAAAAAAATAAATAATTCCCCTTAGTTTTGTGGCTTTTTTTACTCGAGTCCTTAACTCGAGGGATGTTTTCTCATGTGGTACCCTAAGATTGTCTGGTCTGGGAGTCATCAGTCAGAAGACCACTATTCAGGTAAACTAGAAAGCCTAAGAAAACTAAGAAAAGAATTTATATATATATATATATATATATATATTATATATATATATATATATATGGCTTGATGGTTAGAGTTGAAATCCCAAAAATATTCACTATCACTAAGTGCATATTATCTAGCTTTTATGAAAGATAAAATATTCAATCTAATTTTGAATTCTTACCTTACTTGAAGACAAGATCTTGCATATAGACTAAGTTTAAGGAAAATAATTTTTGGTAGACTTATGACCCTAAATCACATAATTTTTGCAAAAATATTTCGAAAATTTTTATTTCAAAATGTGTTTTCAAAAAATACTAACATTTATTTTCTTTCTTCATGGATTTTGTGGGTATAATCTGCTGAAAATCCTCAGGAGACAAAACTCCTCCTCTAGGGAAAATCTAGAGCTTTAGCGGCTTGTTGCACATGCTCAGTGCAATTGCATTACCTGCGAAAGTGGTGTAATAACATTTTTAGTTTAGTATTTTCTTTTCTTATTTTGTTTAGGACGAGTAAAAGATAAGTTTGGGGTGCGATTAATCTACGATTCTACATCATTACATCACATTTTTCTACTGATTTATGAATAAAATAATGCTTCTTACCCGTGTTTTGGTCTCTTTTGCAGATAATCAAGACTAGAAGGGCAAAGGGTAATAAGAAACATAAATAAACCCATTTTCAAGTAATTTAATCAACAATGGATACCATGCAAGGGAGCTTCTAGAAGATCACATTGATACCCATATTTGAAGGAGTATCTGGAGAAATATATGTTCAAACAATCCAAAACCAGATACACCTGGAAGATCCTAGAAGCCAGACGAAGCAACAGAACAAAACCAAGGGCCTAAGTCCCTGGTATTTCTGAGGAAGCGTGGCACTTTGTCGCTGATCTATGGCACTTTTGAGGATCCACGCATCGATCTTTGACGTGTGACCTCATCTCATCAAACCCTAGCTTCTTTTGCCTATAAATACGGCATTTGAGGGCCAGAAACGGGGCGACTGAGAGCAATAGCTTGGATTTCTCTCTTCTAGTTGTAGAATAAGGTTTTCTTCTCTTTTCTTTTGTATTTTTTCTTTCATTTTAGATCTTGTAGTAGGGCTGAGTTGATTTCTTGAGGGAGAGGAGATATTAATGTAATAGAGAGTGATAATCTACGTAAAGGTATCTCCTTTCTTCTTTATTATTATCTTTTCTATTTTTACATGATGCTTAGCTAACTTTTCTTCTCCTGGCCTCTAACTACTAACCATTAACTAGCTAACCACTTGATAATTCACATGAATCTAATAACCTCTACTAGGCCTTATGTGGCCCGAAGGCCCATCGCTCTAGTTTTGATGATGATTAACTTATGTAGTTATAGTACTAATGATCTTGTGTTTAATTAGTCTCAGATATTTGATCAAGATCTTAGTAGGCGTTTAGTTTCAACAAAGGATTTAAAGTCAAGTTTTGGAGCTAGCACGTGTTGATTCAAGAGCTCGCGCATCAAGATTGCATCAAGTACTCAAGAGGAGTCTAGCTCATTAGATCAAGGTTTGGACCAAGTCAAGAAGGAAAAGAAGATTTTCAAGAGAAGATTTTCAGAAGACTTGTGTTGAGTTTTTGTAAGTGTCAAGATTTATTTTTAGATAAAATGTAAAGGATAGATTAGTTGGTGGATTGCTCAAGTTCATATACACTGACACACAAGATTTATATGTATTTTCATAAGAGAGTTTTTGTTTTAGAAAATACCGATTTGGTTTTTTAAGCTTCAAAATATATACATGTTTTTTGTCAAAACTATTTTAGAGCTTATTGTCAAAAATATAGATATTTCATCTCATATGTATAGTGGATCAATCCATACACACTAAGCTTCAAAAGTGTTTAAAATATCTTATTTTTGTATTTGGAGAAGTTTTTAAAAAATCATTTTTCAATTTGGAGATTGTTTTTGAAAAATACAGATTTTTATTTAAGCCAAAATTTTCATATCACAAAAATAGTTCAAAATGTTTGTAATATGTTTTGATTTTTAATCAAACATGTTTGTATATCAAAGTATATCAATGAACTTATTTTTGAAGAATTTATAAGAATTTTTAGAATTTTATTGAAGATAAAACTGTAGGCCCAAAGGCCCATCACTCTAGTTTTAATGATGATTAACTCATGTAGTTATAGTACTAATGATCTTGTGTTTAATTAGTCTTAGATATATGATTAAGATCTTAGTTGGTGTTTAGCTTCAACAAAGGATTTAAAGCCAAGTTGTGGAGCTAGCACGTGTTGATTCAAGAGCATGTGCATCAAGATCACATCAAGTACTCAAGAGGAGTCTTGCTCATTGGATCAAGATTTTGGACCAAGTCAAGAAGGAATGGAAGACTTTCAAGTGAAGACCTTCAAGAAAAGACTTGTGTTTAGGTTTGTTTGTTGTAAGATTTTATTTTTAGATAAAATGTAAAGGATAGATTAGTTGGTGGACTGATCAAGTTCATATACACTCACACACAAGATTTATATGTGTTTTCATAGAAGAGTTTTTGTTTTAGAAAAATACCGTTTTGATTTTTAAGATTCAAAGTATACATGTGTTTTTATCAAAACTTTATTTAGAGCTTAATGTCAAAAATATAGATATTTCATCATATATGTGTAGTGGATCATATCCATACACACTAAGCTTTAAAAGTGTTTAGAATATCTTGTTTTTATATTTGGAGGAGTTTTGAAAAAATCGGTTTTCAATTTGGAAAAATCATTTTGAAAAATACAGATTTTTGTTTAAGGCAAAACTTCTATATTTCAAAAAAAGTTCAAAATGTTTGTAACATGACTCAAACATATTTGTATATCAAAGTATATTACTGAACTTATTTTTATAGATTTTTAGAGAATTTATAGAATTTTATTGAAGGTAAATTGACAAGTTTTTAAATCCCAAATATTGCTGGACTGGCCTTCTGCCGGTCGACCGGGACAGAAGTCGGTCGACGCTTTGCGGTCGATCGATGTGCACAAGCGTACACAGCTTGGGCCGATCGACCGGGCGGTCGACCGCCAGAGAGCCTCCGCTCTCTGGAAATGGCCCGATCGACCGGGCGGTCGACCGCTGGGTCATTTGCCAGGCAACGGTCGACCGGACGGTCGACCGCCAGCAGTCCAGACTGCTGATTTGAACTCCAACGGCTAGTTTTTGGAAGCCTATATATTGGGGTTCCCTTGGACTGTTTTCTACAATATTTGAAGTGGGTTTTCAAGCTAGTTTTTCCTACACTTCTAAGTGTTTATCTCCACTTGTTTTAAAGCCAAATACTTTCATATCAAAAGGAGAGTTTTTAAGAGTGTTTGACCAAGGGAACCCCAATATATAGGCATCAAGGGAAAGGGGGCCAGGGGTTTTCAAGCTTGTTTTCCTACACTTCTAAGTGTTTATCTCCACTTGTTTTAAAGCCAAATACTTTCATATCAAAAGGAGAGTTTTTAAGAGTGTTTGAAAAAGAGTTTTCTTGAGTTTTTCACCACCAAATCAATCCAAGTTTTCTCACATACACTTGAGCTATCCATTACTATATCAATCCTATAGGGATCTTTGTTGTGAGAGAATTTTAGGTGATCAAAGTGTTTCGATCACCAAAGTGTTCTACTTTGTATTTGAGGAGGCGGACTTGCGGGTTTGTGGTGTTTCGAGTTCTTGTGGGAGCTCAGTGTAGAGGTGCAACCTCGGCAAGCTTGCGTGCTTGCGTGTGTTTGTTCTTGCGGGAACAAGTGAGGGGACTAGTGAGTCCAAGAGTTCTAGTGTGAACTCCTTGTAGGTGTTGTGGCACCGAGTGATCCAGTGAGATCGATTTTTAGTGAAAATCCTTCATAGTGTTGAAGGCAGGGACGTAGAGTAAGGGTGCTCGAACCTCGAAACAAATCTCCCGTATTTGTGATTGCTCTCTCTCTCTTTATCTTTCACTTGTGTTTTATATCTTGCTTATGCTTATTGCTCATATCTATTATATGCTTGATATATTGTGTGCTTAATTGTTATATGCTTGGGATTGTTTTCTCACACTTGTATTCAACCAAGAGAGCCATAGCGGCGTCTCAACTCTTATCTAAAAGAATCTTGAGGAGATAGTCCAGAGCCCACGGGGAATTCGGTTACACTCTTAAGTTATACCTTGTGTGTTTAGCTTAAGAATTTTTAGTTTGCATAAATAGTTTTAATTCCGCATATATTCACTATTAGATTAGCTAGTCACCTATTCACCCCCCTCTAGGTAATTTCAATTGGTATCAGAGCCTCGTGCTCTTGATTTGGGTCTAACCACCTTGAGTTAAAGATCCTCATTTATAGCTAATCACAATATTTATACACACACATGGATTTCATGTGACCCCTACTTTTGATATTCTTAACATCCAAACTTCGAAGGTTAAGATGTCTTTGTACCTCAAAGCCTTAGTATTCATGTTTATTTTGCCACTATTAAAGATTCATATTGTTTAAATGGCAAATATCTAGAGGCTAATGCAAAAGTCATTCATGCTTTAAAGTCAACCCTAAGTGATGATTATCTATGTAGGATTTCTAGCTTTTATTCGGCTTTTCTAGTATGGAATACTATAGTCTTCCTTGGCGAACAAGAACAATACTATGCGGAGAGAGACTCGGATGTTGGAAGTGATGCCTCCAACTTGTGCTACATGGTCCAAGGGGATAACCCCCTTGAGATAAATTTCGAATCCGAGCTAGAAGAAGATATTGACATGTCCTATGATGAGCTTGAATCTTTTTGTCAACAACTTCTTGAAAAATATGAGTTGCCTAAAAAGGATAATAAGAAAATGAAAAATAAATTTGATTCCTTGTTAAAAGAAAAGGATTCTTTTCAAAATAAATTGGAATACATTTCAAAAGAAAATGATATGTTGAAAAAGGATAATATTTTCTTGACTTCTAATTAAATGATCTTTGTGAAGGAAATACTACTTTGAAAAATAAGATTAATTTGGTGGAAAAGAAAAAGAGATTGCTTTAAATGAAAATAACTCTTTGAAAACAAAAATTATTGAAAATGAAAAGAAAATGTTTCTAAAAAGAAAAAGAATATTGATTCTCATTCTCACCATGTTTTTCATGCCACTATTGATCAAAATGAGATTAAATTTTTGAAAAATAGAATAAATTATTTGAGCTCAACTTTGAGCAATTGTGCATTTAACCATAATAGATTGGAAACCTTGTTTTCAAAGAAGCAAGCTCCACATGTTCATGCACATCACCCACGACACACATATGCACACTTTTCACATCATGATCACACACATTCTCATGTGCATTCTAGAGTGTACAAATGTATACATTGCGGCCGCAAAGGCCATTTAGCAAAATTTTGTTATGATAAAGTAAATTCTATTAATTTTGCTAATAAAAATGTTTGGGTTCCAAACAATGCTAACCCTCATGGACCCAAAGAAAATGGGTACCAAAATTCTCACCTTTTGTGTTTGATGTAGGTGTGGGCTCTCACATGACATGAGAGGGTTGGTGCCTTGGTGGTGGATGCATGGGCTTGATGGATACTACAAATTGATGCATCACTATCAAGGAAGTTTGGTAGGAAGACCACCATGTTTTGGAGACTTAGAGTATAGTTCTTTAGTTTGGTAACTATCTCTAAACTCTTATTTTATTTACATGCCTTTACATTAATGATTTTTAGCATGTTCATGTTTAGTGTTTATGCTTCATGAGGTGAATGCTTGTTTAGATGTAATTTTTATCAAAACTTGCGTATATACTTGTACAAGTAGTGAGCAACATTTGATTCCTATATGTTTGCACTTCATTGCTCATTTGTACTCATTAGATGTACATGTATAACTTAGTTTTGATGATTTCCTCATTTACAGTTATTTTGCCTATCCTTGTGCATGTTTTGCTTCATGTATATGTAATTTTCGTTCAAAACTAATAAATATACATGTATACCCTTGAGTCTCTTGACTTCATTCAAATTCCATTATAGGCTCTTTTGTATTTAGGATATGTATGTATATTTTAGTTTTGATAGAACATACATATGCCTTGAAGTTTGTTTTTAATGAAAATAAATTTTATAAAAAGAAATTCATGTTCATCTTGAGCCTCATTGATTATTTTTATGAAAATGTTATTTACATGATTCTTGTACACTCACACTTTATTTGTTTACTCATGACATTGTCTTCATGAGAAATTTTGAGTTTTATAGATTTCGAGTGTCAACACTTATGTATTTGGTATGATTCATGATATATATATATATGTTTTGTTTTCCATGTTTGAAGGATCTTGAACTAGTTTTTCAAAAATTACTTTAAACTAGTTATTAATTCTTCAATGGGTTGAGCTTCAAATTTTGTACAATATTTTCAAACTCTTATTTTTAAACCCCTACCAACCCCTTAAAGGGCAGATGGATGGGCGACCATGCTTTATATGCTCAAACTAAATATCTTTTATCATGTGCATGAAAAGGGTGGATCTTTATGAGTTATATACTTGATTCACACCATATTTTCAATTGGTATCACAATTGATATTTTTTTATATACTCATATTTTATTTTCTATATATGTATGCTTCAAATTTCAAATAATATCAATTTCTATTGGTATTCTCTTTTCATACATATATATGTTTTGATTGTGCTTGATTTACCATAATCATTACATGTTTAAAGTACAAATTATGTTTATGCTAAGCTTGACTTAAATCTTGATTTCAAATTGATATCTCATTTGGTATTTAAATAAGCTTATGCATTATTTTCAATTGGTATGTTTATTGATATCAAAATTTACAATATACTTTAATTGGTATCAATATGTTTCGATTTCCAATTGGGTTTAAATTTCAATTGGTATCACAAATGTTTTACCTATTTGGTATCAAAATTACCATGTATTTCAATTGGTATTAAAATTTAATTTAAATTTTAATTGGTATCAAAATATAAGATACTTTACTTTCATTGGTATCAAAATTTTACACATGTTTCAATTTCATTTGGTATCAAAAATTTCCTATTTCAAATGATATCAAAAATCTTGTGATATCTTAAAATTTTGTTTATTTATAAATGGTATCTCAAATTTTATTTTATTACTTTAAATAATTATCAAAATTTTTGTTAAAAATATTTTGATATGTATTGCCTATATGTAAGGGGAGCTTAACATCTCTTCTATATATAGATTCATGTTGAGTATATCTTATATTGAGGAGCTTGATATCTCTTCTTTATATGATACATGTGTGTAGGGGGAGCTTCACATCTCCACTTATGCATTGTATATTATGCTTTATGTGAGTTAGGGTTTGTCATCCCTTCTTCATATAATGCATGTATGCAGGGAAGTTAACTAAGCGTCTTCCTCTTCATGAATGTATATCGCATATATATTCTTATTGTTGATTTGTTTTTTACCCCTTTGTTGATGATTGACAAAAGGGGGGAGAATGATTTTGAGTATATATAGTTTATATATGTATATTTAAGTTTTTGCATTTATTAAGTTTATGCATTTTACAAAATGGGAAGAATGATTTTGAAAGTTTATACAAAAAAGGGGAGAAAGTTTGGAGAAAAGTGAAATACACCTAGAGGGGGGGTGAATAGGTGTAATTGCTAATCTAATGATCTTTTTAAACTTAAGTAAATATGAGTGATGCAACGATCTCTCAAAACACGACTAGGAGCCGAATACCCGGTGAAGGGTTCTGAACTCCGTCCTCCCAATTCCCTTAAAGATGGGTTAGAGGTGCGCAATGCAACCGTGTTGTATGAGATTTGATCGAACAAGATAAGAATGAAATGCTATGATGAAATACACACAATAAATATTACAAGTAAAGTAAACAAGAGAAGATTGCACAAGTAAGGGTTAGTTCTCAAGCAAATAGTTGTAGACAATATAAAGCAAGAGAAAAATAAAGCAAGATGACGCAAGGCAATCGCAAACACGAATGATTTGTTTCGAGGTTCGAGCCACCACTCTAGTCCCCGCCTTCACCTCCGTGAAGGGTTTCCACTATCCACCGAGGACGCCTTACAATTTGGTCTACCGAAGACCGAGCACCGAGCTCCACACCTTACAAAAGAACCTCAACCTTAGAGGTTGCTCCACAAGAAGAGAATCACAAGAACAAGAGTGATCACAACAAGATCACTAAACTCTTTCTCAAACACTTTTACAATTCTTACTCTTTTTACAACTTCACTATAGTATGAGTAAAGGATTTTTGCTCTATGAAGTGTGGTGAGAAAACTTCAGTTGTAGAGTGATATTAGCAATCAAACACAACTGAAAAACTAGCTCAAAAGATTGGAATTGAAAGCTTTAAAACAATTTTTCCTTTTCTCTTTGAAAACAATGAAAACTTGAGGATTTTTCTTGGTGAATAACAAAGACCTATTGCCCTCTATTTATAAGGAGAGAATAGGTTAAAACTCTTTTCTTTACACCTAATTTGACCTGCAAAAGGCCCCCAACAACTCTCTAAAACTCTGTTAAAGAAGACAGAAAAAACAGATTTCAGAACTATCCCAAAGAGGAAAGAGCCGTTGGCCAGCAGCAGGCTTGGCGGTCGACCGGTCCGGTCGACCGTCGCCTTGCTGGCAAAGAGCCGTTGGGCTCCGGTCGACTGTCCGGTCGACCGTCCTCTTTGAGGAAACACAGTT
Organism: Agave tequilana; assembly: GCA_038442645.1. Classification (NCBI taxonomy): domain Eukaryota; kingdom Viridiplantae; phylum Streptophyta; class Magnoliopsida; order Asparagales; family Asparagaceae; genus Agave; species Agave tequilana. Next base: position 183,470 of record JAVJIF010005215.1, read on the forward strand.
TCCTTCTACCGGTCGACCGGTCGGTCGACTCAAACAAACTAAGAGCAAAATTGGTTACAGTCGGTCGACCGGCCAGTCGACCGACAGACATGCACAAACCGTACATGTCCTGACACAGGCGCCGGTCGACTGTCCGGTCGACCAGTCTCGCCTGAAACAGAAAAACAGGCTGAATTTGAAGTTGGGATTTTTTGTAAAAACCTTTTTAAAAATATATATGACTAAGTATTATGCAAGGATTAGTCTACACATGTTTTAAACAAAGATTTTCAATATAAAACAAGTTGGAAACATGTATACATAAACTAATGCATAAAACTTAAAACTGAACATTTTTAAACATAGAGAAGATAAAGAGTAAGTGTGTGTGCAAATCCTAGAGCCAATTATCCTACACTCAAACTTTAACATTCTATTCTTACAATGTTCTAAGGACTTCAAGGCTTCAAGAGGGGCTTTCTCCACTTGATCTTCAATTTTGCATCTTGAGCCCAATTTGAGTTATCTTGAGTCCAAGTCACCTTCCTTTAGGGAAGAAAACACCTATGCAAGATAGAAAACCTGAAACACACTTAAACAACAAATAATATTAGTACAAATAACTAATACATTTTGTAATCATCAAAACACACTAAAGACGGGTGATTGTAACCTTGGGTCAACAATCTCCCCCTTTTTGATGATGACAAAACATATAAGTTATTGAAACAAATAAAGGAAGAAAAGCTTGGAAAGCTCCCCCTCAAACAATGCTATGTATTTATCATGAAGCATTATGAAAATATCAACACCATAAAATTTGTCATATAACTCAAATAATGAACAACATTAAGCAAATTTATAATAAGCAAACTTATCTTTTTCAAATATCCTTTTTCTCCCTAAAAACTTCAAGTAATAAACACCTTAATTAAACTTATATATTTTCAAGTAATAAACACCTTAATTAAACTTATATATTTTCAAGTAATAAACACCTTAATTAAACTTATATATTTTTCTCCCCCTTTTTGTCATACATCAAAAAGGGTTAAAACATAACAAAAATACGAACAAACTAAAAAATATTTTAAGAATCAATCATACATACATTCAACTCACCACAAATAAATGAAAATCTAGCATAATCTAAAGGTTTAGTGAAAATATCGGCAAGTTGAAAATCAGTAGAAACATAATCTATATCAATATCTCCTTTCTCAAAGTGATCTCTAAGAAAGTGATACCTAATGTCAATGTGTTTGGTTTTACTATGTTGATTTGCATTCTTTGTCATGTGAATAGTACTAGTATTATCACAAAATATTTTAACATGATCAAAGTGTAAATCATAGTCAATGAGAGTATGTTTCATCCAAAGAACTTGTGCACAACAAGCTCCGGCCGCAACATACTCCGCCTCGGCGGTTGAAAGGGCTACCGAATTTTGCTTTTGGAAGACCAAGATACAAGACAATTACCTAAGAATTGGCATGTTCCACTTGTGCTCTTCCTATCTACCCTACAACCCGCATAGTCGGCATCCGAAAAACTCGTCATTGAAAATTGGCCGGTTTTCGGATACCACAAACCCATTTCAATAGTGCCCTTAAGGTATTTAATTATGTGTTTAACCGCAATTATGTGAGACTCTTTAGGACAAGATTGAAAACGTGCATAAAGACACACGGAAACATAATATCCGGCCTACTAGCCGTTAAATAAAGCAAGCTACCTATCATGCAACGATATAATTTAATGTCTACACATTTACCTTGTTCATCCTTGTCAAGCTTTGTAGTTGTTGCCATGGGAGTTTTGCTTACTTTAGATTCTTCAAGCCCGAACCTTTTGATTAGTTCCTTTGTGTACTTGGCTTGATTTATGAAGATCCCATCCTTCTTTTGCTTGATTTGGAGTCCAAGGAAATAGTTGAGCTCCCCCATCATAGACATTTCGAATTCATCCTTCATGCATGACTCAAAAGCTTGGCAAAGAGATTCATTAGTAGAACCAAAAATAATATCATCTACATAAATTTGTACAATGAGTATATCCTTTTCTACATGTTTTGTAAACATGGTTGTATCAATTTTACCTTTCTTAAAACCATTTGAAATCAAAAATGAAGAAAGTCTTTCATACCAAGCCCTAGGGGCTTGTTTTAAACCATAAAGAGCTTTATCTAATTTGAATACAAAATCCGGATGTGTAGGATCAACAAACCCGGGGGGTTGTTCAACATACACCTCCTCTTCAATAAAACCATTTAGAAAAGCACTTTTAACATCCATTTGAAATAATTTAAAATCTTTATATGAGGCAAATGCTAGTGTCATCCGTATGGCTTCAAGCCGTGCTACGGGTGCAAAGGTTTCTTCAAAATCGATTCCTTCGATTTGAGTGTAACCTTGGGCAACTAACCTAGCTTTATTCCTAACAACGTTACCCGATTCATCCAACTTGTTCTTAAAGATCCACTTAGTACCAATTGTTGGTCTATCGTGGGGCCTAGGAACAAGGTGCCAAACTTGGTTGCGCTCAAATTGATTGAGTTCCTCTTGCATAGCTAGCAACCAATATGAATCGGCCTCGGCTTCGAGGACGTTCTTGGGTTCAACATGAGAAATAAATGCATAATGTCCACAATAGTCATGAAGTTTAGAGCGAGTTGTTACCCCTTTTGATACTTCACCTATGATGAGGTCCTTGGGATGATGTGGATTGTATCTCCAATCCTTTGGAAGTTGTTGAGTGGGCTCTTCTCCATTTGTTTGATCTTCATTTCCTTGAGCCTCTTGTATTTTAGCTTCACTTCCTTCATCATCCTTTGGCTTGTCTCCCATAGTAGGTGTATCCTCCAAGGTCACTTTCTCCAAGCCTTCATGTAAAGCATCTATTTCTACAACATTCTTAACAAACAAGTTAGATTCCTCAAACTTAACATGTATAGATTCCTCAATAGTCAATGATGACCTATTGAAGACTCTATAAGCCTTACTAGTACTAGAATAACCCACAAATATAGCCTCATAAGATTTAGGATCAAATTTTCCTAAATTATCTTTTGTATTTAAAACAAAACATTTGCATCCAAAAACCTTGAAATATGAAACATTTGGTTTTTTAGAAAAGTACATTTCAAAAGAGGTTTTTGTAGTATTTTTACACAAGAAAACACGATTTGATATATAGCATGATGTATTAACGGCCTCGGCCCACAAATAATGTGGTAGACCATATTCACTAAGCATTGTCCTAGCCATCTCTTGCAAAGTTCGATTTTTCCGTTCAACTACTCCATTTTGTTGTGGAGTTCTAGGACAAGATAGTTCATGCTTTATTCCATGTTCTTCACAAAAGTGGTAAAGGGTTGGTTAATGAATTCACCTCCTCTATCACTTCTTATTCTTAAAATCGAAACATCCTTTTCTTTTTCAACTCTTTTCTTAAAAGTTTGGAAATACGAAAATGCTTGATTTTATGCTCAAGAAAGAAAACCCAAGTAAAACGTGAAAAATCATCAACTAAAACAAATGCAAATCTATTCCCACTTAGACTTTTAGTTTGTGTAGGGCCAAATAGATCCATATGGATTAACTCCAAAGGACGTGATGTCATGATATCCTTAATTGACTTGAAAGAAGACTTAGTTTGTTTCCCAAATTGACATGCGTCACAAACTCGGTCCTTTTCAAAATTCAAATAAGGAATACCTTTCACCATTTCCTTTGTGTTAAGCCTAGATATATGGTCAAAAGAAATGTGGCCTAATCTTCTATGCCACAACCAAGAGTCGTCATCGAGGGCTTTTAATCATGTTATATTACAAGACATATTTAACATATCTATCATATAAACATTACTTTCACGAAAACCGGAAAACACACAAGCATTAGAAATTCTATCAATTACTTTACAAACAACATTATCAAAAACTACACCAAACCTTTATCACATAATTGACTAACACTCAAGAGATTATGCTTGAGGCCGTCAACTAAAACTACATTCTCAATTAAAGGGGATGTGCCAAGTTTTATATTACCGATACCGATGATTTTACCCTTGGCGTCATCTCTGAAGGTGATAATGCCACCTTCATGGTATCTTGATAGGGTTGCAAAGTTGTTGATATCCCAAGTCATGTGCCTTGAGCAATCACTATCAAGATACCACAATCCTCTACGTCGTTGGGCTTTGGAAGGTACCTACATCATTTAACAAAATCGTTGATTTTAGTACCCAAACTTTCTTGGGTCCTTGGAAGTTAGTGTTTCGAACCCAAACATTATGATGAGATGCACTTAGTCTATCATAGCAAAAATTGGCTAAGTGTCCTTTCCGCCCACAATGTGAGCATGAGAACACTCTACCATACATGAATGCATGATGTGTGTGTGAAGTGTGAGCATGCTTTGGGGGTTTGCCACGATGTAAAGGTTGTGTGGTATGTACATGAGCATGAGCATTATGAACATTTTCTTAGAGGCTTGTTTCTTAGGGAACATAGCCTCAATCTTTTCTTATCAAACTCACTACACTTTTTCAAAACAATACCTAAAGAATCTATTCTTTCCTTAAGCATGGTAATCTCATTAGCATCAACAAATGGGGACTTGCCTTTACAAGAAGTCTTATATTTATCAAATTCATTTTTAGTGGAAACCAAAGTAGAATGCAAGTCATTATTTTCTTAGAAAGATTACAACTTGAAGACTAAGAGATTCATTTTCCTTTTTCATTTTTAAATACTTTTTCTTTAAGAAGTCATAATTATGAGACAATTCTACAAAAGCTTCTCCTAACTCATCCATGGAAAGATCTTCATCAAATGAAGGGGAAGGGGTTACCTTGCTTGTGCTTTCATTAGCCATGAAGCACATGTTGGCGGTGTCGATCTCCTCCTCGGATTCGCTCTCGGAATCCCATGTCGCCTTCATTGCTTTCTTCTTGAAGGCTTCTTGGATGAGGATGGCTTCACTTTGTCCGGACATTCCGCAACAATGTGTCCCGACTTTTGGCAATTGAAGCATATGATCTTTCTTTCTTCTTTACCTCCTTGCCATCTCCTTCTACCTTGGAATTTCGCCTTGTTGTACATCCTCCGGACATTCTTGACAAGAAGTGAGAGCTCTTCGTCATCTTCTTCTTCATCATCTTCGTCGGAGTGAGTAGCTTGACTTTTGAAAGCTATGGTTTTCTTCTTGGAGGGAGCCATCTCCTCTCTTGCTTTCCTTTCCATCTCATGGGTTTTTAGATTCCCAATGAGACCAATTAGCTCTATCTCATCCTTGTCGTTGAGTTCCTTCAAGGTTGTAGCCTTGACTTCCCATGAAGGAGGAAGAGCCCGGATGATGTTTCTTACTCTTTGATCATTGTTGATGTCCTCACCTAGAGAAGAAAGTCCATTAGTAATCTTGGTAAATTTTGTAACCATATCATCTATGGTTTCATTCTCTTGCATGCTAAAATTTTCATATTGGGACCGAAGAAGGTCTATCTTGGCCCTCTTCACTTGTGATGTCCCCTCATGTGTGACTAACAAATGGGTCCAAATCTCGTATGCGGATTTGCAATGGATAACTCTAGCTATGTCATCATCATTGAGGGCTTGTAGGAGTGCATAATGAGCCCTAGCATTGGCATCAAACTCCTTGGTCTCAATTTCGGACCAAGTAGATTCATCACCGGTGGGTGTGGTAAAAGATTTGGTAACGGCCTTTGCAACTCGGCTACCTAGAGATTGCAAGAACACGGTCATCTTAACCTTCCATATGGGAAAGTTAAGTCCATCAAACTTAGGGGGTGTCTTGATACCATCGGCCATGTTTACTAAATGAGTATGAATGAAATGATTAGCAATGTGAGGATCTCTCTAAGGTTGTTAAGCCAAATCCTAGAGTCCAAGCTCTGATACCAATTGAAATACACCTAGAGGGGGGTGAATAGGTGTAATTGCTAATCTAATGATCTTTTTAAACTTAAGAAAATATGAGTGATGCAACGATCTCTCAAAACATGACTAGGAGCCAAATACCCGGTGAAGGGTTCTGAACTCCGTCCTCCCAATTCCCCTTAAAGATGGGTTAGAGGTGCGCAATGCAACCGTGTTGTATGAGATTTGATCGAACAAGATAAGAATGAAATGCTATGATGAAATACACACAATAAATATTACAAGTAAAGTAAACAAGAGAAGATTGCACAAGTAAAGGGTTAGTTCTCAAGCAAATAGTTGTAGACAATATAAAGCAAGAGAAAAATAAAGCAAGATGACGCAAGGCAATCGCAAACACGAATGATTTGTTTCGAGGTTCGAGCCACCGCTCTAGTCCCCGCCTTCACCTCCATGAAGGGTTTCCACTATCCACCGAGGACGCCTTACAATTTGGTCTACCGAAGACCGAGCACCGAGCTCCACACCTTACAAAAGAACCTCAACCTTAGAGGTTGCTCCACAAGAAGAGAATCACAAGAACAAGAGAGATCACAACTAGATCACTAAACTCTTTCTCAAACACTTTACAATTCTCACTCTTTTTACAACTTCACTATAGTATGAGTAATGGATTTTGGCTATATGAAGTGTGGTGAGAAAACTTCAGTTGTAGAGTGATATTAGCAATCAAACACAACTGAAAAACTAGCTCAAAAGATTAGAATTGAAAGCTTTAAAACAATTTTTCCTTTTCTCTTTGAAAACAATGAAAACTTGAGGATTTTTTCTTGGTGAATAACAAAGACCTATTGCCCTCTATTTATAAGGAGAGAATAGGTTAAAACTCTTTTCTTTACACCTAATTTGACCTGCAAAAGGCCCCCAACAACTCTCTAAAACTCTATTAAAGAAGACAGAAAAAACAGATTTCAGAACTATCCCAAAGAGGAAAGAGCCGTTGGCCAGCAGCAGGCTTGGCGGTCGACCGGTCCGGTCGACTGTCGCCTTGCTGGCAAAGAGCCGTTGGGCTCCGGTCGACTGTCCGGTCGACCGTCCTCTTTGAGGAAACACAGTTTCCTTCTACCGGTCGACCGGTCGGTCGACTCAAACAAACCGAGAGCAAAATTGGTTACAGTCGGTCGACCGGCCAGTCGACCGACAGACATGCACAAACCGTGCATGTCCTGACACAGGCGCCGGTCGACTGTCCGGTCGACCGGTCTCGCCTGAAACAGAAAAACAGGCTGAATTTGAAGTTGGGATTTTTTGTAAAACCTTTTTAAAAATATATATGACTAAGTATTATGCAAGGATTAGTCTACACATGTTTTAAACAAAGATTTTCAATATAAAACAAGTTGGAAACATGTATACATAAACTAATGCATAAAACTTAAAACCGAACAATTTTAAAACATAGAGAAGATAAAGAGTAAGTGTGTGTGCAAATCCTAGAGCCAATTATCCTACACTCAAACTTTAACATTCTATTCTTACAATGTTCTAAGGACTTCAAGGCTTCAAGAGGGGCTTTCTCCACTTGATCTTCAATTTTGCATCTTGAGCCCAATTTGAGTTATCTTGAGTCCAAGTCACCTTCCTTTAGGGAAGAAAACACCTATGCAAGATAGAAAACCTGAAACACACTTAAACAACAAATAATATTAGTACAAATAACTAATACGTTTTGTAATCATCAAAACACACTAAAGACGGGTGATTGTAACCTTGGGTCAATAAAAGAACTTTTGATTTATGCATGTTTCTCTCACCTTGTTTATGCATATATAATTGTTTAGTTTTATGCACTCCATTGTAATATCTATTTATTTATTGTTATGCATGAGTTAAGGGGGAGCTTCTATGAAGCTTGACTTTAATCCATGCATATATAACTCCATGAGTTTTGTCATCATCAAAAAGGGGGAGATTGTTGGACCAAAGGCCCATCACTCTAGTTTTGATGATGATTAACTCATGTCGTTATAGTACTAATAATTTTGTGTTTAATTAGTCTCAGATATGTGATGAAGATCTTAGTTGGTGTTTAGCTTCAACAAAGGATTTAAAGTCAAGTTTTAGAGTTAGCACGTGTTGATTCAAGAGCTTGTGCATCAAGACCACATCAAGTACTCAAGAGGAGTCAAGCTCATTAGATCAAGGTTTTGGACCAAGTCAAGAAGGAGTAAAAGACTTTCAAGTGAAGACCTTCAAGAGAAGACTTGTGTCTAGGCTTATTTGTAGTAAGATTTTATTTTTAGATAAAATATAAAGGATAGATTAGTTGGTGGATTGCTCAAGTTCATATACACTCACATATAATATTTAAGAGTTTTTATTTTAGAAAAATACCGTTTTGTTTTTAAGCTTCAAAGTATACATGTGTTTTTATCAAAACTTTATTTAGAGCTTAATGTCAAAAACATAGATATTTCATCATATATGTGTAGTGGATCATATCCATACACACTACGCATTAAAAGTGTTAAGAATATCTTATTTTTATATTTGGAGGAGTTTTGAAAAAATCGTTTTCAATTTGGAAAAATCATTTTGGAAAAATACAGATTTTTGTTTTAGGCAAAACTTCCATATTACAAAAATAGTTCAAAATGTTTGTAACATATTTTGATTTTTACTCAAACATGTTTGTATATCAAAGTATATTACTGAACTTATTTTTGTAGATTTTTAGAGAATTTATAGGATTTTATTGAAGGTAAATTGACAAGTTTTTAAATACCAAATATTGCTGGACTGGCCTTCTGCCGGTCGACCGGACGGTCGACCGGGACAAAAGTCGGTCGACCGCTCCGGTCGACCGATGTGCACAAGCGTGCACAGCTTGGGCCGGTCGACCGCACGGTCGATCGCCAGAGAGCCTCTGCTCTCTGTAAATGGCCCGGTCGACCGCTGGGTCATTTGCCAGGCGACGGTCGACCGGCCGGCCGACTGCTGGCTCAACGGTCAGAAATCAGATCGTTGGCCGGTCGACCAGAAGGTCGACCGCCAGCAGTCCAGACTGCTGATTTGGACCCCTAACGGCTAGTTTTTGGAAGCCTATATATTGGAGTTCCCTTGGACTGTTTTCTATAAGATTTGAAGTGGGTTTTCAAGCTAGTTTTTTTTACACTTCTAAGTGTTTATCTCAACTTATTTTAGAGCAAATACTTTCATATCAAAATGAGAGTTTTCAAGAGTGTTTGAAAAAGAGTTTTCTTGAGTTTTTCACCACCAAATCAATCCAAGTTTTCTCACATACACTTGAGCTATCTATTGCTATATAAATCCTATAGGGATCTTTGTTGTGAGAGAATTTTAGGTGATCAAAGTGTTTCAATCACCAAAGTGTTTCTACTTTGTATTTAAGGAGGCGGACTTGCAGGTTCGCGGTATTTCGAGTTCTTGTGGAGCTCGGTGTAGAGGTGCGGCCTCGGCAAGCTTGCGTGCTTGCGTGTGTCTATTTTTGCGGGAACAAGTGAAGAGACTACTGAGTCCAAGAGTTTTAGTATGAACTCCTTATAGGTGTTGCAGCACCGAGTGATCCAGTGGGATCTATTTTTAGTGAAAATCCTTCATTGTGTTGAAGGCGGGGATGTAGAGCAAGGTGCTCGAACCTCGAATTAAATCTCCCGTGTTTGCAATTGTTCTCTCTATTTCTCACTTGTGTTTATATCTTACTTATGCTTATTGCTCATATCTTTTATATGCTTGATATATTATGTGCTTAATTGTTATATGCTTGGGATTGTTTGCTCACACTTGTATTCAACCAAGAGAGCCATAGCGGCGCCTCAACTCTTATCTAGAGGAATCTTGAGGAGATAGTCCAGAGCCCTTCACGGAGAAATTCAGCTACACTCTTAGGTTATACCTTGTGTGTTTAGCTTAAGAATTTTTAGTTTGCATAAATAGTTTTAATTCCGCATTTATTCACCATTAGATTATCCAATCACCTATTAACCCCCCTCTAGTTGATTTCAAAAAAGATCAAGTTTTAATCCCTTTATATTTGTTGACCAGGCTATCTGGTGGTCGACAGACCGGTCGCTCGATACAGAGGTCGGTCGACCGGACGGTCAACCGATGTGCACAAACATGCACAGCCAGGGCCGGTTGACCGCCAGAGAGCTTCTGCTCTCTATAAATGGCCCCGGTCGACGAGCTGTGGACCGATAGGTCAAGGCCTAGTTTTCGGTCGACCGTCCGATCGACCGGTTCTCCCAATATTCGGAAATCCAATCGTTGGCGGTCGACCGGGCGGTCGACCGACAGCAAGGTTTCCTGCTGAGTTGGACCCCAACGGCTATATTTTTTAGGCCTATAAATTGGGGCTGTTTTGGGCTGCTTTATATAAGATTTTTGGAGAGTTTTCAAGCTAGTTTTTCCTACCTCTCTATGTGTTTATCTCCACTTGTTTTAGAGCCAAATACTTTCATATCAAAAGGAGAGTTTCAAGAGTATTTTGTAAAAGAGATTTCTTGAGTTTTTCACCACAAGTTTATTCTAGTTTTTCTCACACATACTTGAACTTTCTATTGCCATATCTATCCTATAAGAGAGTTGTTGTGAGAGTATTTTTAGGTGATCAAAGTGTTGAGATCACCGAAGTGTCTCATCTTGTATTTGAGGAGGCGAACTTGCGGGTTCGTGGTGTTTCGAGTTCTTATAGGAACTCGGTGTGGAGGTGCGGCTCGGCAAGCTAGTGTGCTTGCGTGTGTTGTTCTTGCGGGAACAAGAGAGGAACTAGTGAGTCCAAGGAGTTCTAGTGTGAACTCGTTGTAGGTATTGTGGCACCGAGTGATCCGGTGGGATCATTTTTAGTGGAAATCCTTCATAGTATTGAAGGCAGGGACGTAGAGCAAGGGTGCTCGAACCTCGAAACAAAGCTCCCGTGTTTGCGATTGCTCTCTCTATCTCTCACTTGTGTTTATATCTTGCATGCTTACATTGCTTATCTATTATATGCTTGATATATCTTGTGCTTAAATTGATATATGCTTGGGATTGTTTGGTCACACTTGTATTTAACCAAGAGAGCCAAAGCGGTACCTCAACTCTTATCTAGAGGAATCTTAAGGAGATAGTCCAGAGCCCTTCAGCGAGAATTCGGCTACACTCTTGTGTTATACTTGGTGTGTTTAGCATAATAGTTTTTAGTTTGCATAAATAGTTTTAATTCCGCATTAATTCATCATTAAATTAGTTAGTCACCTATTCACCCCCTCTAGGTGATTTCAATTGGTATCAGAGCTTGCTGCTCTTGATTTGGGTCAACAACCTTGAGTTAAAGATCCTCTTTTTAGCTAATCACAATATTTGTATATACACACATGGATTTCATGTCACCTCCCATGTTTGATATTCTTAACATTCAAACATGGAAAGTTAAGATGTCAATGTACCTCAAAGCCTTAGGTATTCATATTTATTTTGCCATTATAAAAGATTCTTATTGTTTAAATGGCAAATATCTTCAGGTTAATGCAAAAGCCATCCATGCTTTAAAGTCAACCCTAAATGATGAATGTTTGTCTAGAGTTTCTAACCTTGATTCGACTTTTATAATATGGAACACTATAGTCTCCCTTGGCGAATAAAAGCAATATTATGCGGGGAGCGACTCGGATGATGGAAGTGATGCTTTCAACATGTGCTACATGGTCCAAGGGATAACCCCCTTGAGGTAAATTCTGAATCCGAGCTTGATGAAGATGTTGACATGTCTTATGATGAGCTTGCTTCATTTTGTCAACAACTTCTTGAAAAATATGATTTGCTTAAAATGGACCATAAAATATTGAAAAATAAATATGAGTCCATTTCAAAAGAAAAGATTCTTGTCAAAATAATTGGAAAATATTTCTAAAGAAAATGAATCTTTGAAAAAGGAGAATATTTTCTTGTTTTCTAAATTAAATGATATTTGTGAAGGAAATAATTCTTTGAAAAATAAAATTAATTTGGTGGAAAAAGAAAAAGAAATTATTTTAGAAGAAAGTAACTCTTTGAAAAGAAAAATTGTTTCGAAAGAAAAGGAAAATATTTCTAAAAGAAAAAGATTGTTGATTCTCATACTTGCCATGCTCTTCATGCTACCATTGATAAAAATGAGATTCAATTTTTGAAAAATAGAATAAATTATTTGAGCTCAACTTTGAGCAATTATACATTTAATCATAATAGGTTGGAAACCTTATTTCAAAAGAAACAAGCTCCACATATTCATGCACATAACCCACGGAATGCATATGCACACTCTGCACATCATGATCACACTTACTCTCATGTGCATGCTAGAGTGTACAAGTGTATACATTGTGGCCGCAAAGGCCATTTAGGAAAATTTTGTTTTGATAAGATAAATCATATAAATTTTGCTAATAAAAATGTTTGGGTTCCGAATAATGCTAACCCTCGTGGTTCCAAAAGAAAATGGGTATCAAAATCCCCACCACTTGTGTTTGATGTAGGTGTGGGCTCTCACATAACGTGAGAGGGTTGGTGCCTTTGTGGTGGATGTATAAGCTTGATGGACACTACAATTGATGCATCACTATCAAGGAAGTTTGGTGGGAGGACCACTATATTTTGGAGACTTAGAGATTAGTGCATATGGTTTGGTAACTATAACGGTCCCAGGTTTAATTACCTCAAAATTCCATGATTATTATCCTTATTGCTCGTTAATCAGAATATACTAAAGAAATTTCAGCAGCATCTCCTCTGAAATATAGACTCCATCTCAATACAATAATTTAGATTTCGGCTAACATCAGCCAACTTATAAATCTCATTTTCATCATTTAGTTCATCCCAAGGTCCATCAAATAAACATATACATAAGAGTGCTTCCGTGAAATACTATTCTAACTCATAGTGACTAATAACATCAAAGTTTACAAAAGGATTCACATTCTATAATAAGTACATACGTTATCTCAGGAGAACATCCTTGCAGCTCTAAGTCGAACCTTCGCCTTGTCATGACCTGAAAATATCAATCTGTGATGGGTGAGCTCAACAGCTCAGTGAATGAAGTCATTCAAAATAGAGTTTGTATTATACTACCATTGTACTTGAAGTATTATAAAGTTGAGCGATGTCAAAAATCAGTTTTAATACTTTCTACTTGTGGTTGGTACTGCAGCTTATGAATCATAGACTCTTTCTATTACTTGATACTTCCTATATGTTTTCTTCTGTGTACACGTGACTAATATTTCATTATCATACAATCTTAATGATTTTGCAATACTTGACCTACTCGTTAGTCTCTTATAATCACCTCTCTGGTTTCTAGTTTGTAACATGTTCATATTTCATATATATAGTCATGATCACAACACAACCTTTAGTGAGTCTAATCTTACTCACTAGATTAGTTACAGTTCAATATTGCACCTACCGCAATATACATATGACATCACACACTACTCATGATAGTATCTAATTATAATTGTTTTCATACATGAAGAAATACGGGACACTCATATCCATATACTGGATGCCATAACAATCATATCCATATACCGGATATCATAATCAATCATATGCATATACTAGGTGTCATACTTATTAACATCCATAATTCGGATATCGTAACAATCATATCCATATACCAGATATCATAAACAATCATATGATATACTAGGTGTCATACCTATTAACATTCATAATTCGGACTTAACTGTATTGACATACCTGATCAACATAAAATATAATCGTAACATGCAAATTAACATACATGATCAATATAAAATATAATCGCAATATGCATACATGATCAACATAAATATAATCACAACATGCATACATGATCAATATAAAATATAATCTCAACATGCATACATGATCAACATAAAATATAATCTCCCCTTCGATCACCTCCGGTTCAACCCGGGCCCTTCCTCCAATACGTTTACCATGTATTATTCTCCCCTTCGATCACCTTGGTTCAACCGATTCCTTCCTCTGATACGTTTACCACGTATTATTCTCCCCTTCGATCACCTCCGGTTCAACCCGGTCCCTTCCTCCGATACGTTTACCACGTATTATAACATGCAAATATCATATCCTTCATGTAATAACCACATGCAAGGATCCATAAGACAATAATAACATAAAGGATTCACATGATTCCTATTTTACATGATGCCAATATTAAGAAAGACATTAACATGTATAAATAACCACTTATTAAACTAACAGCATGCAAGCCTTTTCAAGATAACCAACATGTTATATCATTTCAATATATGTGTAGCTAAACATATGCATGAAGTCAAGTATGATGTTCATTTATAAAACTATTTCTTTTTAAGAGGCATGTGTTAGGCTACTATGCATACACAATAACGTGTCGATCATGCACCCATGTAAGCATTCAACTTAATGATCCCCAATATCTTATCGGTCAAGTTCTGACTCGTAGTACCAGTATTCGCTTCTCCTAATCATAATACTTATTCACCTTTTACCATTTAATTAATATTCTGGATTTGTCATCATTTGCCTCTTTTATCCTCCGGCAAACTGCCTATTGGCTACAACTTAATTTAATCCAAAATATTCTCATTACTTCTAATACAAGTGATAGTTACACGACAATTCCGATATTAATGAATTATTACACTTTTGATATCATAATTATCCTTTATTTCAAGTAAGGACTGGTTTTAGTACTTTTATTTGGTACAGCCTAAATTTACCTCAGGTTCCACCAATACTGGTGTTAACGCTACTGACTTCTATACAACTGTTTTGTTATTGCTTACTTCTATCTTCTAGTTCCAAACCGCACAGTCATTTACTAGCCAAATCATCATCTGCGTTCGCATATGAATCAAACCACACACATGTGTACATGCGTACACATACACATATCACTTACCCATACTGGATTACTAATCTCATTGACACGACGCTCAATCTTTCATCTGTATTACTAACTTTCAATTATTAAGGTAATTATCTAACTCCTACCGTTAGATATAATCAGTGTCACTATAAAGATGTGACTTCCAAGCTTAATAGGGGATTCCGATGTTCTGCTAAAGCAATTACAAGAATACTTGAAAGTCTCCGGTGTATCGAGTAGGCATACCAAAATACTAGTTCAATACTATCGGTATTTGTTTTGTTGATATCGAATTATCCATCTCTAATCGGTATATATCATATTAAGTTGTCAGATTTACTCAATACTGACTCTAACTGGTTTTTACAGTTTAATTACTCACTTGATACTTATACACCATCATCGGTCACCCATTATCTGATAATCATCAGACTTGATCTTATTCAGTAGTTTTTCATTAATAATCAATAATTGCTAAAAGTACAGTATCCACTTATGTGTTCTGGTTCAAAGGTTTTATTCTTTCACCTCTCATTGGGTTCGATAAATCTTAGTTATTTATCTATCAAATTGCTTTTAGTTTCTACAATTAATAACTTAATCGATATATATCATGTAGGTCACCAGCTGACCCTTGCTGCCTCAAGTGTGCTAGTTGATACACAAAATCACGTTATGAGCATATATATATATCATGAAACACAACAAATACGAAAATAGTATTCGCAAGATCAATACTCAATATACTACATAATGTTTGAGTATCCCGTGTACTTGGCTTAACATAAGCTTTTGATGTTCAAGCTATTTATCAAGCATGTCCGATAGTACTAGGAATTCAGTTACTCTAATTCAGTTCATTATCATTTACTTTGATCTGTTCCATCATTATCGGTTCACGTTCACAATCGCTAATTAACCAAAATGTCCTGATCCCATCCGAGTTATCAATATTAACAAAATCTTCAATAATATAATCAATACACTATTTCTATCATACTGCATCAATTACATATATCCCAATTGACAGAGTTTTCTATATCACGGTTACATCGAGTTACTCGAAGATAATTTCTAATTTCATTTGCTCAGTTCAATTCTAATATTAACTTCAGATTCTGCTTATACCAGTATCATCAACATAACCATTTTATAATTATCCAATCATGGTTAATGGGTCTCAAGTGATCTTTTATCTTAACTGATTTCTAATTTTCTCTTATTAATAAATAAACATTCATGATCTGTAATCGATTCCCCGTTGTCACTGTTTAGTTCACTCACCGAGTAACCAATTGCCATCCGATTATTATTATCCTTAACTATTACTTTCATAACAGATTGGACATCACTTGCATATAATATCAATCTTTATTTAACTATCATCATTATTTTCTTACTAGTTAATACACATGTAATCACAGTGTTTAAAGGAATCGGGTAGACTTTACCCACTTAATAATTTTCAGGTTAAGTAGCACCAATATTTATCACAGACAGACATATGGCATTAGCTGATAATTTATACTTAACCATTTCTATCAGAACCCAGTACTTAATTATTCGGTTCTTATTTCTAATAAATACTAGCAACATATATATAACAGTCAGAAATTCATAAACACATAACTCGTGTGGTATTTGTCGGTGTTATCCATACCAATACACTTACAGGCGTTTAATTGTCATGTCTATACGTGTTATAAATGGTAGGACATAACTTGATATCATACATGTATTATGTTCTCACACACACATACGTAACATATCTGTGATTCATTATTCAGATACCCTATTTGGATTTTGGTCCTATAACACCAATTCACTTTTATAATAACTGCTACAATCATCTATTTAATGATGTAATCTCTTAGTTCCAATGAAGCAATATTATCAATAATTTTTCAATAACAATTATTTCTAAATTGGGGAAATCAGACTTAAGTTAGGACTTCCACTCATCGGGTATACCGATAAATTTTAAACACCCAATACCATATACTGATATACCAGATGTGTAGCACTCGTTTTCACGATCACAACGGCTCAAGAATTGTCCGAATCTGACTTCGGATGGCCAAGATATCGCTCGGAAACCAAAACCAATATAAAAGGTTAGATACGTAATAACTGAAAATATTCAGGGGGGTGTTTGTAATTTTTCAGGATCCCAAAGTAATTTATAATTTCACAGGGGCTAAAATGAAATTTTACCTTTAAAGGGTCATGTTTGGGTGCATAGAGGGTCGGGTTTGGGTTAAACCCAAAACCCAAACCCATTTGGGTTTTCACCCAAATAAACAGCAGCAGCTGCGCTGTTGCCGCCGCCCTCGCACGCCCGCCGCCTGGCCGCCTGGCCGGCGCGCCCGCCAGCGCTGCTCCGGCGCCCCTGGCCGCCGGAGGGCCCACGGAGAGAGAGAGGGATATAGAAAGAGTGGGGGGCATGTTGCTCCCCCCACCACGCCGCCCTGCCGCTGGCCGCCGCGCTTGCCCCGCGCCGCCGGCACCTGGCCGGCCTCCGGCGTGCCGCCGGTCAACACCCCAGAGAGGGTGAGAGAGAGAAAGAGAGAGAGAAATGAGAGTGAGGGAGAGAGAATGACAGTGAGAGAGAGAGAATGACAGTGAGAGAGAGAGAGAGAGAGTGAACGGGGGAGATTTTATCTCCCCCCCAACTACTCCCACCTACTCCCCCATACCTCCCCCATACCTCCCATACTCCAATAAAATATTTTATATTTTTATATTTTCTTTTTCTTTCTTCATTTTCCCAACTTATTAATACAAACCATAATTAACATTAAATACCATTACCCGGTATTTATACGAGTATTTCATGCAGTGTATACATCCATGCATAATTCTAGAAAAATATTATTAACCCAATAATATTACTTTAACCCAGAGTTTACCAATCCGGGTGTTACAGTAACTATCTCTAAACTCCCATTTAGTTTACATGCTTTTACATAGATAATATTTTTAGCATGTTTTGTTTTTGTGCTTCATGTGGTGAATGCTTGTTTAGATGAACTTTTCATTAAAACTTGTATATATACTTGTACAAGTAGTGAGCAATAATTGATTCCTATATGTTTATACTTCATTGCTCATTTGTACTCATTACATGTACATGTATGACCTAGTTTTGATGATTCTTTTATTTATACATGTTTTTTCTATTCTTGTATATGTTTTGCTTCATGTATATGCTATTTTTGTCTAAAAACTTATAGATATACATGTTTACTCTTGAGTCTCTTGCCTTCATGCAAATTCTGTTATAGACTCTTTTGTGTTTAGGATATGTATGTATATTTTTAGTTTTGGATAAAACATACATATAGCTAGAAGTTTGATTTTAATGAAAAATACATTTTTATGCTTTTGATAAAAAATATTCATGTTTATTTTGAGCTTTATTGATCATTTTCATGAAAATTCTATTTACATGATTCTTGTGCACTCACACTTCATTTGTTTACTCATGACATTGTTTCATGAGAATTTTGGGGCTTTATAGACTTCGAGTGTCAACTCTTGTGTATTTGGTATGTTTCATGAGATACATATGATTTGGTTTCATATTTGAAGGATCTTTAACTAGTTTTTCAAAAATTATTTTAAACTAGTTATTTATTTTTCATTTGGTAGTGTTTTCAAAATACAACTATTTTCAAATCTTATTTTTGAAAACTTCTACTCTTATGGGCGGGGATGGGCGATCATGCCTTGTGAGCCTTATTGAAAATCTTTTTATCATGTGCATAAATAGAGTGGATAGGTATGAGTTATACACATGTTCTTCATGGAATTCTATTTTTGTATACTCATATTTGTTTTCTATATATGTATGTTTCAAAATCTAAAATAATATCAATTTCAATTGGTATTTTCTTTTTCATACATACATATATATATACACATATATATGTATATATATACACATATATATGTATATATATAAATATATATACATATATGTACATATATATACATATATGTACATATACATATCTATATGTACATATCTATGTATACATATATATACGCGCGCGCGCGCGCGCACACACACATATATATATGTTTTGATTGTGCTTGATTTACAATATCCTTTACATGTTTAAAGCACAAATTATATTTATGTTAAGCTTGACTTAAATTTACATATCAATTGGTATCTTAATAAGCTTATGCATTGTTCTCTTTTGATATCTCAAAATTTTTGTTTATCTACAAGTGGTATCTTAAAAGTTTTGTTCATTTACAAGTAGTATCTCAAAATTTACTTTGTTGATTTAAGAGATTTTAAAAATTATTTTAAAGTGATTTAAAAATGTTTTGATGTGTATTGCTATATGCAATGGGAGCTTAACATCTCTTCTATATATAGATTCATGTTGAGTGTTTCTTATATTGAGGAGCTTGACATCTCTTCTTTATGTGGTACACGTGTGTAGGGGGAGCTTAACATCTCCGCTTATACATTATATATTATGCTTTATGTGAGTTAGGATTTTGCCATTCCTTCTTCGTGTAATGCATGTATGCAGGGGGAACTAACTTCACGTCTCTCTTCTTCATGAATGTATATCACATATATATTTTTATTGTTTGATTTGTTTTCGCTCCTTTGTTGATGAATTGACAAAAAGGGGGAGAAGTATTTTGATGAGTTTATATATGCATGTTTAATTCATTCCTTTGTTTTATACAAAAAGGGAGAGAAGGATTTTAAGAGTTTTGTTTATGCATATTTGTTTTTGTTTATACAAAAAGGGGAGAAGAATTGGTGAGTTGATGCATGTTAATCTCCTTGTTTATGCATACATTTTTTTTTAGTTTATGTACTTCATTGAATATCTATTTGTTTATTGTTATGTATGAGTTAAGGGGGAGCTTCTATGAAGCTTAACTTTAATCCATGCATATAACTCCATGAGTTTTGTCATCATCAAAAAGGGGGAGATTGTTGGCCCGAAGGCCCATCGCTCTAGTTTTGATATGATTAACTCATATAGTTATAGTACTAATGATCTTGTGCTTAATTAGTCTTAGATATTTGATCAAGTCTTAGTAGGTGTTTAGTTTCAACAAAGGATTTAAAATCAAGTTTTAGAGCTAGCACGTGTTGATTCAAGAGCTCGCACATCAAGATTGCATCAAGTACTCAAGAGGAGTATAGCTCATTGGATCAAGGTTTGGACCAAGTCAAGAAGGAAAAGGAGATTTTCAAGAGAAGATTTTCAGAAGACTTGTGTCGAGTTTTTGTAAGTGTCAAGATTTGTTTTTAGATAAAATGTGAAGGATAGATTAGTTGGTGGATTGCTCAAGTTCATATACACTGACACACAAGATTTATATGTGTTTTCATAAGAGAGTTTTTTGTTTTATAAAATACCGGTTTAGTTTTTTAAGCTTCAAAATATATACATGTGTTTTATCAAAATTATTTTAGAGCTTATTGTCAAAAACATAGATATTTTATCTCATATGTGTAGTGGATCATATCCATACACACTAAGCTTCAAAAGTATTTAAAATATCTTGTTTTTGTATTTGGAGAAGTTTTAAAAAAACCATTTTTCAATTTGGAGATTATTTTTGAAAAATATAGATTTTTGTTTAAGCCAAAATTTTCCTATCACAAAAATAGTTCAAACTGTTTGTAATATATTTTAATTTTTAATCAAACATGTTTGTATATCAAAGTATATCAATGAACTTATTTTTGTAGAATTTATCAGAATTTTTGAGATTTTATTGAAGGTAAAAAGACCAAGTTTTAATCCCTTTACATTTGCTGACCAGGCTGTCTGGTGGTCGACCGATGTGCACAAACGTGCAGAGCCAAGGGTCGGTCAACCGTACAGTCGACCGCCAGAGAGTTTTTGCTCTCCGTAAATGGCCCCGGTCGACCGATAGGTCAAGGCCCAGTTTTCGATCGACCGTCCGGTCGACCGCTTCTCCCAATGGTCGGAAATCCGACCGTTGGCGGTCGATCAGGCAGTTGACCGACAGCAGGGTTTCCTGCTGAGTTGGACCCCAACGACTATATTTTTTAGGCCTATAAATTGGGGTTGTTTTGGACTGTTTTATATAAGATTTTTAGAGAGTTTTCAATCTAGTTTTTCCTGCCTCTCTAAGTGTTTATCTCCACTTGTTTTAGAGCTAAATACTTCCATATCAAAAGGAGAGTTTTCAAGAGTGTTTTGTAAAAGAGATTTCTTGAGTTTTTCACCACAAGTCTATTCTAGTTTTTCTCACACATACTTGAGCTTTCCATTGCCATATCTATTCTATACGAGAGTTGTTGTGAGAGTATTTTTAGGTGATCAAAGTGTTGAGATCACCGAAGTGTCTCATCTTGTATTTGAGGAGGCGAACTTGTGGGTTCGTGGTGTTTCGAGTTCTTGTGGGAGCTCGATGTAGAGGTGCGGCCTCGGCAAGCTAGTGTGCTTACGTGTGTTATTCTTGCGGGAACAAGAGAGGGACTAGTGAGTCCAAGGAGTTCTAATGTGAACTCGTTGTAGGTGTTGCGGCACCGAGTGATCCGGTGGGATCATTTTTGGTGGAAATCCTTCATTGTTTGAAGGCGGGGACGTAGAGCAAGGGTATTCGAACCTCAAAATAAATCTCCCGTGTTTGCGTTTGCTCTCTCTATCTCTCACTTGTGTTTATATCTTGCATGCTTACATTGCTTATCTATTTATATGCTTGATATATCTTGTGCTTAAATTGATATATGATTGGGATTGTTTGGTCACACTTGTATTCAACCAAGAGAGCCAAAGCGGCACCTCAACTCTTATCTAGAGGAATCTTGAGGAGATAGTCCAGAGCCCTTCACCGAGAATTTGGCTACACTCTTATTTTATACTTGGTGTGTTTATCATAATAGTTTTTAGTTTGCATAAATAGTTTTAATTCCGCATTAATTCATCATTAGATTAGCTAGTCACCTATTCACCCCCCTCTAGGTGATTTCACCTTGCTCTTGAAAGAGCCATTGATAGTTCATGATGTTAGATTCTAACATTCTAGCATCTAACCACTAACAAGTTAACTTGTAATATCTTCTTTATTTCATGCTCACCTCTACTTGATTTTGATGATCTAATAGTAACTTGCACTTTATTGTGTGGAATGGATGTGTTTGAATGTGAAGAACAATTTCATGTGCCAGGCTTTGTAATGCTCTTGAAGGACTGGTGATGGTTAAGGATCCATATAAGACAACTATCACTAAGAGGTTAGCATGTTAGTGTAGCAATTAGTAGTTAGTAGCCATAAGTTTTCTTTCATTGTTTTTCTTCCTTTCTTTTAAAAATTATTTTTAAAATCTTTTTATCATTTTTCTATCTTTGTTTCCATCACTTTCTTCATTCCCCACTTAGTTTCTTTCTCCATCCAAATTTTCCTCCACTTTTCTACTTTGTTTTCAATCACATTTTTCAAATCATTTCTAAAAGTTTTTCACTTTGTTTCTTGTTTCTTGTTTTCACTTCACCTCTATTTTCGTGTTTTGTTTTATCGATTTAACAACGACTCCTCTTTTATTTTCACATCGTCGATTTCATCATCTTCTCCACCTATCACTTCTAGGTTTTTTTTTCTTTTTCTTTTCTCTTTCTTTAATAAAGAAGAACTTGTTAACATACGATGTGAACGGACTGTTAATACTTCTATCATCTCTCGTCCCTGTGGATTCGACCCGTTGAGCCAATGCTATAACGAAAGTATCGAGAGAACATTAGCACACATGTTTTTACACTGATTTAAAAATACACGTTTTCATGTGCTGGTTTTATCCTGATCAACAGTGAGGCAGTCAGCTTGCCTCATTTGTTTTCCAGTGGCTATAATTATTTATAAACTATACATATTCATTTGTACTGAGTTTTTTATATTTTCAACATGTTTTACAATGTTGGACTTATTGGGTTTTTATCTCTATACTTCTCCTATAAATAGGAGTGATTAGAGAGTGTTTTACATACAAGTTTTCAAAAAG
Source organism: Agave tequilana (assembly GCA_038442645.1). NCBI lineage: Eukaryota > Viridiplantae > Streptophyta > Magnoliopsida > Asparagales > Asparagaceae > Agave > Agave tequilana. The sequence continues at coordinate 206,264 of JAVJIF010005215.1, forward strand.
ATTTTCAATTGTTCAACTCTAAAATCTCTTGTGAAAGTTTACTGTGTTTATCAGTTCTATTTGTATCTAATTTTCTCACACAACCCTGGACTTTCATCTCTACATCTATCCTACATGATCCTTGTATGTAAGAGTATTTTGTTTGTGGTCAAGAGTTGATCACAAGTGTTAAATTCTTATATTGATTTGGCGGTTGTGATCTTGATCGAGCTTGCGGGCTCGTTTGTTGAAGTTTTCACAAGAACTTATAAGGGAGCTTGTATGTATTGCGGCACCGAGTAATCTTGCGGGATCGGTTCTAATGAAAATCCTTCATTGTGGTGAAGGCGGGGAGATATTGCAAGTTACTTGAACCTCGAAACAATTCTCTTGCATTTTGCGATTGTCTCTCTCTCTCTCTCTCATATTTATTCTTATTTAATATCTTGCATTATTACAATTGTTTATTCTTATGCTTTAATATTATTTTATGTGGCTGAACTCATTTTAACTAAAAAAGCAATTAAAACACCTCAACTCTTATTTAAGAGAAATCACGAGGAGAAGTTCAGAGCCCTTCACCGGGTATTACTTCATTTCTTGATTGTGAGTCTAACATTATTTAAGATCTTATTTGTGTAGAGTTTATTGTTGGCTAAGTTTTTAATTTTCACATTGATTAGCATATCACATATTTACCCCCTCTGAGTGATTTTAGTATCAGACACCTGTGTTAACAGCTTCCATAGATAAAATTTCTACAGATAAATACTGAATATAAGATTCTGAAAGTGCAATTTGTGCATGTTCCCAGAAGATGTTCAATTCCTTGATTGCAAAGGAGAAAAAGACTGTCAAAATAGTGGATGGCTTGGCCTACAAAGTCATCGGTATTGGGACAATCAAAGTTACAGGTACAGATGGGACAGTGCATGCTCTGGAGGCGGACTGATATATCCCAGAAGCATGGTACAATCTAATATCCATATGGGTGCTCGACTCAAAAGGATGCCGAATCCAAGTGCAACACGGAGTTGTTACGATTAGCCAAGAAGACAGTGTCATCTTGAAAGGAGAGAAGTGTGGAGGGTATGGAAGATAAAGGAAGGAAACTCGGTTCATGGTAGAGTTTCAATGACAAGCATGAAAGGGAGCTCATCGGAGATTTTGCTTCAAAAAAGACTGCAACGGGATGTGAACTAAATCAAAGTGTTGCAGGAAAGAAAAGGGTTCAGGTAAAGCCTGAGATGGCTGAAGGCATGGCGGTGAATCAGCCAAAGACCCCTAAGAGAGGGGACAAGATAAAGACTTCACGGTATGATTACAATCAAGGAAAGAATCAAAGTAAAATTCTAAAATTTCAATGTATTTTGTTAAAGGCTTGAAAAATAAGTTAAGGTGGAGATTGTTGTGAATTTGCCTTATTTTCAAGAGAAGATGATCAAAGAGAATCCAATCAAAATTGGAGAAGAAGAAAAACTTGAAAAAGAAGCAAACCAAGAAATTTTGTTGCATTCGCCAGGCTTGTTGACTGCACACAATGAGCTGTCGACAGGTCTATCAACAACACTCAACAGAGAGGAAGCGCAGATTAGATTTTCGATAGGCACAACGACCTATCCAACAGGGGCTTATCGACATCAAGTCTGTCGACAGCCAAAAGCCCAAATTGAATTGTGATTTTCTTTTCGGGCGCGTTCAGTTTTCTTTTCTGGTGGACTCCGAATAGAACTCAAATTCTATTCATTAAAATATATGTTTTAAAGATTGAATGGTTTAGAATTATTTTAGATCAAGAAATCAACTCCTACAAAGGTTTGATCAAGTTCTTCAGACCTCCAATGATCAAGATCATCTCGTAGTTCGAGTAGGAAGGTTGTAACCTAGCATAGGAGAAAAAGGAAGTCAACGCAAAGAGGGGAGTATGTGATAACGCAAAGAGAGAATGAATAATCTTATCGTCTAAAGGGATTCAAAGGAAAGGTAAATACTCTTCTAAAATTTAAGGGAAAGCTTAGATCTTTTGTACCAAATTTATTAATACAACTCTCTAAAGTTCTCTCCTCGTGGATATATGCTGGTTTGGCCGAACCACGTTCAATTCTCGTTTTATTTCTCTTTTTGTCTCTTTATTGCTAATTTACTTTACTAGTTTTTTTTTTTGCAAGTATTACATATTGTCACGATTCTGTAACGTCGATCACGATTCTGAGCACACACAACAGTTGTGTCATAACCCAATTATTGGTATGATCTCAACAATTGATATCAGAGCAAGTTTTGTGAACAATTTGAATTGCATTCTCTGCGGCTTGACATCAGACTGCAGCTATCACCTGTATCTTTCATACTGATTTTTTTTTTTTTTTTAGATATATTCACAATTGTTGAATGATCATCATCATTTGACCGACCCTGTTGTTCTGTTCCGTTTGTGAGACGGAAACAAATTCAGTCAGCACGCTGGCTGCCATAACTAGGACCACACAGTCTTTCCAGGCCTTCCTTAGCTCTCACGAGATATGGCGTTAAAGGTCGGCATAAAAAGATGCACAGCGAGTGACACAATCCACGCCTGCGCAACTTGAATGAAAATCCGAAAGTTACGTGCCAACCAGCACTGCTGCCTGGTCTTATTACACACCACAGAACACAAGTTAGAGATATATCGAATTCCACGGACCAACTCAAGTCCCTACTTGAACTTTTGGCAAACAACATGAACCAATCGCAATATCGGGAGAACTTGGATTATACAGGAAGTTTTCCCACCTATTTTTGTTGAACTCCACAGCCTTTGAATTCTAATCAGAGCACCACACAGTAAGCAACTAAACAAAGAAAACAAAGAATACAGGCAATGAAAGCTGACTGACCGCACATATATCAAACTTCTCAATCTTGTAAGCAAGAACTGAACCAAAAAAACCAACAATGAATAAGAGGTTTTATTTAGTACGTCTCCATACAATCTCACTAGTTGATTCCACATATTCCCAATTCCGAAATCAAGCAAATTCTGAAGCCAAGCACTTAGTGATACTCGAGTGGCGCCGGACACTCCTTCAGTTCCTGCCCTTGATAGTGAATGTCCTGCAATTTCAAACAACTCCAAGTATGATTTTTTTCTCCGATTAAAAATCAATGATATGTTTTAGAAACATCACAATATAGAAAAGAAGCATACCGAAGCGTAGTGATTGACATCACGGTGATGAGCCTCATCAGCCCGAACAACCATTACGACATCGCGCAGAGTTGCATTCTGTGGCAGGCGCCAGTAGTCAATAGCAATTGCCGGGGCAGGGACATTCTCAATAGTACCCTTGTCAAGCTCTTTGAGGAACTCAGTGTAGGAATGGATAGCCTCCTCTTCGAGATAGCCGTAACCCGATGGGCAAACTTGGGCGAGATGAGGTAACCCAAGAAGTAGGCATTGAAGAATACTCCCTGTACTGCAATCACAAGAGCACGCTCGTACCATCTGGGCTTTGACACCTCCATAAAGGTCATAAGGTGCATCCGTTCATTCTCAGCTTCTTCCAAGAGGGCCCGGATCCAACCACCACTGTGTTCGAAGCGACGCAAGGAACGGAAGTGAAGGAGCATCCCGCCCACCATTCCAGGCACAGCAGCAACAGTTTCAAGCATCATAGCACGACAACCATACCTCCTCTGTTCACAGAAAATATATCAGCAACTGTTAGAGAGATGTCTGTTATACTTTGTAGGCTAAATTACTGAAGGTACCTATTAACTTTTCCATAACTTTGCACAAACATATCACATTCAGACTTATGATTCTCAGCTTATGATATCTCTTGACACAAAACGATGCAAAAACCCTTTCTTTCAGACTAAAAAAACAGAGTATAATGAGAAAACGAAATTACTTTTTTAAGTTCAATACTAATATTGCAGCCAATCCGGTGTATGAATTTTTTTTGATAGATTACATTTTCAGTTTAGCCATTCCGCCTCCGTCACAGATACATATTAGCAAATCGTTAAGGAGATCACTGCTATAATTAGAAGGCTAATTATTGATGCAAAATAACGTAAAACTCATTTGTGAACTAAATACAGAAAATAAGCTAGTGATAGGTGGTTTCACTTGATCTAAATATGTAGCTTAATCATCATATAAGATTTTGATAGAAATTGAAGTGCAAAAAGTTTACAGATATTTGAAAAAAATTTAAAATATTATTGAAATAAAAAGGTCACAAATTTGAAACAATTTAGAAACATACACAAATAAGTTGCGACATGAGATATTTTCAAAGTACACAAGAACAAGTATCAGTATCAGAACTATCACACAGTAAACGAAAAATAACAAATTGCAACATCTATAAATAGCAATCTAAAAGTATCAGAAAATAACAGATTCTAACATTTACAAAAAATCTAAAATTATTACCAGAACAAAACGAAAATGTTAATGTTAATAAATACTAAGAGGCTATGAATTAATAGCAATCCCTAAACTCCTTGCAGAAAATTACAATTATGCAATTCATAATATTTATGAATATTAATTATAGATACTACAACAAATTGCAATATTTAATCTGAAAATATTACCATTATGAACCAGTAATAAATACTAAGCGGCTATGAAATATTCAAGAGAAAGTTTCCTTTAAAAAAATTGTAGAAATTACAATTTGGCTATTCTACATACTATTTATACCAGTTTCCATTAAAAAATAATAGGGAAATACATCAAGACCACGCATTGAGAAACATCATTCATGAAATTAACTGATAGTTATTAATTATTCATTAAAAATTTCCAAAAAATTCCCACCACTTACAGTTAAGAAACTAGGAAACATCATTTTCTCTTCGGCATGCGTCAGTCAATCAAGAATTAAATCTTTCTACACTATTTTAATAATTCTTGATACCTGAAAGAAAATATCGGTGGGAAGCCGGAGCGACTTCACTGTCCAGTACGCCAACTTGTCAAGAACGTGGTCGGAACGTGGTGCTTCTTCAAATCGATCGTCAAATCCGCCTTATACGTCTCCCACGGCTATTTTCCCAAAAAAAAAAAAAAATATTAAATAAATAAATAAACTTTCTGAAACTAAATCCAAAATAGGAAAGATTATTAAAAAAGAATATTCCAATTCTTCGTTTTGCTTACTCTGAAGCAAGACCACCTCCACTCCGTCCCGTCCTCCTTCGCGATCTTCGCCGGGCTGATCCCCCAGTAACTCGCCAGCGCCTTGCGCTCACCAGCAGGCACCGCAGCCGCTTCTTTCTTCGCCTCGCCTTTTTCCTCACCCCGGACCGCCGCCGTCGGAGTGGCCGCGGTGCTCGCGAATCTCACCGGAAAAACCCTAATCCACACCGCCGGCGATCTCACCGGCGAGAGACCAGAACTTCCGGCGAGGAGAGCACTGCCGCGTCCGACCGCCACCGGCCGACCCAACGCCGAGGTGGAGAAGAGGCGCGGGCCGACTTGCTTCAAGAGACTCGAGCGCGCGATTCGAGTGGAACTCAGCATTGCTATTGAGAACAGAGATCCAAGAATTTGGGTGTTTATTATTTTTTTTTCTTTTCTTCTTTGTACTTTATGGCTTTCGTGAATGTGGCTTGGGAGCGGGGGTCAATGATGGTCCTTTTATACGGAGCAGAGAGAAAAGGATCATTTTTTTTGATTTAGGTCGGTTCGTGTGCTCCCGTCACTCGCGGTGACATTACCCTTTTAACGGAGGTCTTGTCGACGCGTGTCTGCAGTAATTCAAGTCACGTGATCTGATTCAAATTGACTGCATGTGACGACCCCGAGCAAGTGAACCAGAAGGTTCCTCACTTCCCCTCGCTCGTCACGGTTGGAATCTTCGAGTATGATAACTCGCGGATGAGTTTAACTGGGATGGATAGTACCGTTCATGAGATCAATCATAGCGGCGGAGGAGCTGGATTAGCGCAGTAGTGCGAGTAATGATACCGCGACATGAGGATTTCTTCAGAAGCAAGTCAAAAGACTCAAGCCGTCCGCGCCGCCGGCGTGGAAGTCAGACGGCCCGCGACGTGGGGGTCTCCACGCGTTCTACACGAGGCGTTGAAGCGTTGCGCTGTTTCTCGCCTTGTTTCGGGCTTAAAATAAATAAATTAAATGCGACGAATAGTTGAAGTCAGATTTCATAGGTAGAAGATAGATTTCTTGCTTGTTTGGTTATCGTAACTGGCCGTAATTCGTAGCTCGTAATTGGTAAAGTCTTTTACAGTTGTAAATGAGTTACATATATGTAAGCTTTATGGTGTTTGGTTGGTAATATAAAGTTGTAAGTGGAAAAGTGTATTGTGTTTTACGGTGTTTGGTTGTCGTAATGTCTAAGTCGTAAGTGAAAAAGTTGACCACAAAAATAACTATTTGTGATTTAAAAAGTTTTAATATTACAAATAAATATTAAAAATGTTAAATATTTAAAAAAATTAATATTAACATAAAAAATAATACAAATTTGTATGACCACAAAATTACTATACCTGGACTGTAAGTGAGTGGTAATTGGTTGCAAGTGAGTGATAATTGGGTTGTGTAAGTCTTTTACGAATTACGGTCCAAACAAACGCCGTAGTTGTAACTGGATTGTAAGTCATTTACGAATTACGGACTTTTACGTGAAACAAACGGCCATGTTCAAGTTTTCTTGTTGCAGCAAGCTATGGAAATTTGAGCTTTGATTTTTCTGTACGTTGATGTGCGCTGAAAATTTCAAGCTAAAATAAAGAAGAGTCATATTACAAAATAATTCGTGTTCACATAGCACGAAGACTATTAGTGATTGAAGTTTCCTTAGTCTTCGTCCGCCCGTGCATTGTTGGAAACTATAATTATATGTCCACACTGTTCCTGTAAAAAAATATGAGGTCATTTGTGAACCGAGTAAACAAGTTGATTGCTGCCTTGAGGATAACACTAGCAAGTAGAGCACACAACATCAGGGAGACGGGAGCTTGGACGCAGTTGAAATCCCTCTCATGATTTAGTTAGATTCAGAATTAACGATAGTAAGTTGGTAGACCAAGTCTAGAGCTTGCAAAACGTACCCTTTTACTGAGAGTCAATAGGGTATTTATCGACGTACATTGGGGGTTTATTTAATATTATATCCGGATCTTGGTTTAACCTTGTATTCCAATCATATTAGGGGACCAACTGTGTAACATTTGGACTATTTTATCATAAATAATATCCTAACTTTTTATTTTAATTTTTGATAGTAATAATTAATGCGAAAATTTTTGTGATTTTAATTTAACATAAGTTTTGAAATAGTTATTTAGTGATTCAAAAATTATAATTGTATGTGTATTAATTGTATACTCTGTGTGTGTAGTGGCAATCCAGTGAGAAAGTTATCTTAGATGAGAAGATGAGAAGGGAGCACCGTAGGATTATTTTTTGGTGGTTAAGATTTGTTTTTGGGTTGGTTAAGTTAGTTTTTGGTTGATTAATTTAGTTTTTGGGTATTAGTTTTATTTTCTCCAAATCTAATCTCAACACTCAGAAACTAATCCTAGATTCCAAAGCCTCTTTCTCGTCTTCTCACGTAAGCTAGCATTCTCATCGGATCATTACTCATATAAATATCTCTCTCTCTCTCTCTCTCTCTCTCTCTCTCTCTCTCTCTCTCTATATATATATATATATATATATATATATATATATATATATATATTATATATATATAATATATATATATATATATATATATATATATTTTTTGTGTGTGTATATAGACAATACTATATACCCCACTAATTAATATTTTAACCTAAATGTTTCATAGCATATGATTAGGTGGCGTTTGGAAGTGTGTGGAAGTTATTAGGAAATAAAGGGAATTTTGAGAGAAAATTTCTTATTTTTCTCTTCATCTCTCTCTCTCCATTGTCTCCCTTGAATTCCTTCTCTCGCCTCTCCCTTCGCCCTCCCCCTTTTGCCCTGTTGGTCGACGGTAGCCTAACCACAGCCCCTCAACTCTCTCTCCTCACCAACACTCACTCTTTCCTTTCTCCTCTGTCTTGCAGGTCAACGACAGCACACCACAATGACCACCTACCTCCTCTCTCTACCCTCAATCTCTCTTTCCCTAACTCCCTCTCCCTCTTTCCCCAACTCCCTCTCTCTAGATATCATTAACCCTAACCTTAGCCCAGCGGTGAACCAGAGAACAGCGGCCACCAACAGGCCAGCAGCAGCACCAGGCAGGGGGACGGCAAAACAAGTGCGGCACTAGCACGCACGGAGGCACGCATAACGCGCGGATTTGGGTCAAATTAATGTATAAATCTCTAATAATTTCTTAACAAATTCTTGAGGGAAATTTTTGATAACTAAAACTCAATTCAATTAACTCTTTGCTAGGAAATTTTAGACGAAGGGTAGGTGACAGTGAATCGAACACCGGAGATCGACAATTTGTGAGTAAACTACATTAACTTAATAAATGTGAACATAATTGGTGGATAACATATAATTAGTAATAATAATATCCTATTGCGTATGATATCGGTATATGCTTAGCTAGCGGGGTTAAAATGGGAATTTAGATTTGTTGGTAATCCGCATGAAATTGTATAAACTCGAGATTCCTGTTTGCTTAACCGGACAAGAAATCGATATGAAACTACTGGTCAACTAGTAATTTATATTGATTAAGTTAGGATATTATTCCTATATGTAATGATTGTGTTAATATGTGACATGAACACGTATCCACGAGTGTATTATGACAATGATCCAGTTATGGGTGATAATTGTGTTATTTACAACACAGGTATGAAAATGGGAATTCTAGATTTGAGATTTAGTAAGAATGTGCTATGTAACTTGAAGTTTTTCTAATTAATAACAATGTAGATTGTATTATATTAGTCTTGTATAGGGATATTGCATAAACACTACAGCAGAAAAGGGATTTCACGTCGGCTAAGAACTGACGTTGAAAAAAA